>JBBGZY010000837.1:1750000-2047500 GCA_037952925.1 Lithobates clamitans
ACAGTTGCTTCTTGGAAAAAAAATAATGGGCTGGTAAGAATGGGAACCACGTGTGCCATCGTCATTGTGAAAGAAGATATTGGCACACTATTTCTCACTCCGTACCTCTCATGAAAGTCTGGCCATTTTATACGATTCAAGGGATCTTCCAACTGGAGATTGCCCAAAACTCTGTACATCATGTTATGACATCTGAGCTCTTCTCAGACCTGGATGTAGCCCAGTCTTCATTTTTTTTTTTTCCTTTTTGGAATAAAGGTTTTCTAAAAATAAATACAATTTGATTATTGTAATCACCCTTATCAGTGGTAAATGGTTTGTCTCATCCCTGCGACTGCAAGAAAGCCTGTTTTTTTGATAAACAACAGACTTACTGGCCAGATCACCAAATGAAACTAGAAGAAAGAAAGCCTAAAAAAAGAAAAACAATGCAGCCATCACATCGAAGACTTGGTAAGTTGCAATATAATAAATGTTTGCTTTTGGATATAATAGTGCTTTAAAGGCTAAGTTCACCTTTTTTTTCCCCCCTCTAAATTCCAGCTCCCCTATGTACCAATATAGCATTAATGTATTTATTTTGCAAAAATAAAACAGCTTTCCATTTATTCTACACAGACTAACCTCACTCTCTTCATAGTTGTTTAACAACTTCAGCCCCGGAAGATTTTTCCCCTTAATGACCAGGCCATATTTTGCGATACGGCACTGCGTCAATTTAACTGACAAGTGCGCGGTCGTGCGGCGTTGCACCCAAAGAAAATTGACGTCCTTTTTTCCCCCACAAGTAGAGCTTTCTTTTGGTGGTATTTGATATAAACAAAAAAGGAGCGACAATTTTGAAATAAAATAACAATATTTTATACTTTTTTGTTCCCTGGGTGTGTTCTAACTGTGGGGGGATGGAACTGACTAGAGGAGGAGACCGATCGCTGTTCCTAATTACCGCACTACTGCACTCTGCGGGATGACACCGGTCTGAACAGCCAGAGATTTCTCCTATCCTTGTACTATTTATCAACCACATACCAGTAACGCCATTCGCTGAGCTACTAAACAACTTTCAGGACTTGCCACTCGGCCTCAGTGGAGCCTCAAATTATATACCCTGTTTATACGCCCCCTACTGGCCTTTTCCCTCCTTTGGAAGGCCAAGGGAGAGTCCCTTCTCTCCTTCCCTCACTATCATTGGATATAAAAAAAACACATATATACTTTTGTGAAGGAAATCTTAATTTCATCTGGGTATGGATATAAAATAATCTTCCAAAGTATTCAATTAATGTTCCCCCTTGGAATTAAGAACCTATCTGGTAGGCAGACCGTGTCATTGTTGCTGTTTTTAACTAGAGCTATATGGAATGCCAAGTCAGCAATACAGTGTTAACAATAGAAATGTCTCTTATTTACACCCACCTTTGAGGAAGGAGGCACTAATACTCCGAAACGTGTCGGGTGCAAGAGTACTGTTCGAACACTGTATATACACCAATGTAAAAATGCTTAATTCGCATTCCAAATACCATAAATACTCGAGTATAAGTCGATCTGAGTATAAGTCGAGGCCCCTAATTTACCACAAATTTACCACAAAAAACTGGGAAAAAATGCAGCAGCTACTGTAAGTGGAAAAAGAGGGTAAACAATGCCCATCTGCAGCTGCATGCCTCCCTGTGTCCTATGTCCTGTACATGTGCATGTGTCCTGTGCATGTGTCCTGTACATGTGTATGTATCCCTGTGTCCTGTACATGTGTCCTGTACATGTGTATGTGTCCCTGTGTCCTGTACATGTGTCCTGTACATGTGTATGTGTCCCTGTGTCCTGTACATGTGTCCTGTACATGTGTATGTGTCCCTGTGTCCTGTACATGTGTCCTGTACATGTGTATGCATCCCTGTGTCCTGTACATGTGTATGTGTCCCTGTGTCCTGTGCATGTGTCCTGTGTCCTGTACATGTGCATATATCCTGTGTGCATGTGTCCTGTGTGCATGTGTCCTGTGTCCTGTACATGTGCATATATCCTGTGTGCATGTGTCCTGTGTGCATGTGTCCTGTGTCCCTGTGCAGCCTACCTGTGTCCTGTGTCCTCCGATCAGTGTGTGATAATACACTTCAGCGGCCATTCCACTGTTTAAAAGCCGCGCCTCCTCCTTGTCTGTGATAGTCAGAACAGCAGTCAGCGGTCAGCCTATCACAGACATTCTCTCATTCTCATACCACGGATGAGGATGAGAGAATGTCCGTGATAGGCTGTACACTGACTGCTGGGAAATGGAGTGTTAAGCCTATCACAGACGAGCAGGAGACGCGGCTTTTGAAAGCTGGAATAGCCTCCGAACTGTATTACCACACACCGGCCGCCGTCTGCCTGCATGACACGCTGATCATGCAGACAGACGGCGGTAACTCGAGTATAAGTCGAGGGGGGCACTTTCAGCCCAAAAAAAAGGGCTGAAAAATTCAACTTATACTCAAGTATATACGGTAATAGATGTTATACTACCGCTATGTTTTTATTGTTTCAACTCAGTAAATTATATTTGTATTAGACATATTTTTTTATCTATTTTTGTGCCTTAAAAGTCCACCATTAGGGGATCTTTCTTGTCTAATTACTAGGAACAGACAATCTATCTTTCCTCTCTTGTCAGAATGGGGATTTGTGTGTTTACACATACACATCCCTGTTCTGGCTCTCGTGCCTGGGATCGCGCGTGGCCGGCGGACTTTGCGGCCACCGGCCACACGCAGTGGGCCCCCCATTGTGCAGCGGGTGCGCCTGCTATCACCCTTAAAGGTGCTGCCGTACGCCTACAGCGTTTTGTGGGAATGAGCTGACCTGGTGCAGTATAATGACGTGGCTGGTCGGCAAGTGGTTAAACACCCTGCTCGATTACTTCTGCCTTACTTCCCGGTCAGACTTTAGGTCATGACACAGGACGAAGTTGACCAGCTGATCTCATTAGCACACACCCCTTTCTTGTGTAATGACCTAAAGTCTGACCAGGAAGTAAGGCAGAAGTAATGGATAAGTGTGTTTAAATAGCTATGAAGACAGTGAGGTAATCCTGTGTAGATTAAAAGGAAAGCTGTTTTATTTTTGCAAAAGAAGTACATTAATGCTATATTGGTTTATAGGGGAGCTCGAATTTAGGGGAAAAAAGGTGAACTTGGCCTTTAAAGTGATTGTAAAGGTTAGTTTTCTTTTTTAAATAACAAACATATCATACTTACCTCCTCTGTGTAAGGGTTTTGCACAGAGCAGCCCCGTTCCTCCTTTTCTGGGGTCTCCCGGCGGCATTCCTGGCTCCTCCTCTTCATCGGGTGCCCCCATGGAGAGCCGCTTTACCTGGGGGCGCCCATGCGGGCGTTCTCCCGACTCCTGCTGCTGCGTCCATTTACACAGACAGCAGGACGCCCCCGACTCCCGTGTCACTGGATTTGATTGACAGCAGCAGGAGCCAATGTTTCCTGCTGCTATCAATCTATTCAATGAGGACCAGAGACAGCGGCTGGAGCTGCTGGGCTCGTGCTCATCACTGGAATGGTCGGGTTCAGGTAAGAAAAAGGGGGGGTTTGGGGGGGGGGAGCTGCAGCACAGAAGGTTTTTCACTTTACTGCATAGAATGCAAAAAGGTTCAAAAACCTTGAGACTTTACAACCCTTTGACAAGGGCACCACATTTCTGACAGGATCAGTTGGTATTTGTACTTGCTGAAAATCTGCTGAGTATAAAAATGTAAAACTGATGCAACCACCATATCCAAGGACTGGCAAACTGCAGTATATTTAGTATTATATTTTTTTAGGTTTAGATATGCTTTAATCTTTACGCAATAAAAATTCAGTATATACTTTTCATGACCAGTGTACTCCGGTACGGTTTTTGCATTTTCTTCCTGATTATTCAAAGTTGAAAAAATTTCACTTTTTTTTTTGTATTTTGTAGGATTTTTGTAGGGACATTAGATTGTAAGCTCCTTTGAGATCACTGACTGATGTGCATGGTTCAATTTTCTGTTTTTCTTTTCTTTCTTTTCTAAGAGGCACCTGAAAATCCAGTTCTATACGTTTTTGGTTGGAGTTCCACCCACAGGCACTGGAGGCGAGGCTATTATTTAAGATTGGATGGGATGCTTGTTCTTCACATTATCATCTATGATGACTGATGAACAGGCTGAACAGGGATCCTGTACAGAGAGGTAAGAGGAGAAAGCATCTTTTTCTTTATGTATTTTGAACTTTGCCTATTGTGTATTTAGGAATCTCTACCTTTCAGTATTAATTTTATTTTTTTTAACGAATACTCAAATGTCTTGGGCACTTGTACGATGTTGATTTTTTAAAATTATTATTTTTTTTATTTTTTTTTTTTACTGAATAGTCAAATGTCTTGGGGATTTGTGCGATTTTTTTTTTTTTAATGAATAGTCGACTGTCTTGGGGATTGGTACAATGTTGTTTTTTTTCCCTTTTTTAGTGAATAGTCGAATGTCTTGGGGATTGGTACAGTATTGTTTTTTTTTCTTTTTTAGTGAATAGTGGAATGTCTTGGTGATTGGTACAATGTTTGTTTTTTTTTGTTTTTGTATTTTTTTAATGAATAGTTGAATGTCTTGGGGATTGGTACGGTGTTGTTTTTTGGTTTTTTTTGTCTTTTTATTCTTTTTAATGAATAGTCTAATGTCTTGAGGAATGTATGATGTTTTTTTTTTTTTTTTTAAATGAATAGTCAATGTCTTGGGGATTGGGTGGGGTGCTGTGTGTACATTAATGAGGAAAAAAAATGAACTTAAACATTTTTAGCAAATGGCTGCAATATAACAAAGAGTGAAAAATTTAAGGGGGTCTGAATACTTTCCGTCCCCACTGTATAAATGGATAAATGGTGGTGGGGGGGGGGGGGGATTTTTCTATAGATAATTTCCTGTCCATCATGCTATCAGATTGCTAGCTTAATTTTTTGCTTTAACCATTTCAACTCTCATACCCTTATAAACCAGGACCAGAGCAATTTTTACATTACATGAGCTTTTATATTTTGTCAATACTTAGGATAACAAAGTCATTTATATTTATTTTTTTGGAGGAGGGGGTAGTCTATGTTTTACAAATGTTATTTTTTTTTTTTTAGGGAATCTATAAAGAAAAACAATGTAATGAAAAGAAAATTAACATACAAATTATACATTTTGTTTTATAACTTGTCCCATTTAAATTACACTATAATGATGTTTCTGGTGCAAA
Source organism: Lithobates clamitans (assembly GCA_037952925.1). Lineage (NCBI taxonomy): Eukaryota > Metazoa > Chordata > Amphibia > Anura > Ranidae > Lithobates > Lithobates clamitans. The sequence continues at coordinate 1,755,253 of JBBGZY010000837.1, forward strand.
GTTATTTGCAAATGAAAAAATTTTTTTTTTTTTTAGTAAAAAACATTGGTTAATATAGGGTTAATTTGAAATTCATTTTATTTAAAAAAAAATTTACCTTGTAAGGTTTCTTTTAGGTGTAGAATATGCAGATCTGATACAAAGCATAGAAAAATTGCCAATGAAAAAGGGCACCTTTTTAATAAAATGTTCATAGAACAAAGGGGACATTAAGAGGTTACACAAGCGTATATTTGATTTAAAAAAAAAAAAACTTGTGAGGTTTCTTAAAGGAATGGTACACAGTATGTGCATCTGGTGCAAACCATTGCAAAGTTACTGTGAAGTGCCAGGGTACAATCTCGCCAGCCTCGCCGGGACCAGGTACCATCCGGGCAGCACCTTGTAATTCGCTTCCACCAAGGAAGTACTGAGTACGACTCTGTGCACCATGGTTGGCCACTGTCCCCAAAACTCCTCCTCTATGGTCTCGCCTAGATCGGATTCCAGGCCAGCTTTTCTTGAACAGACAGCTGTACACATGGACCGAAAGTTTACCGGTTCCTCCTGAACTGGCCGATTTTCAGCCTGTGTGTGTTGCGCTTTACACGTGTTTGTGCAGTACTTTGTATTCTTAATTTTTCTCAACACATACATAGTAGACATGTGCAATTAGTTTCGTACGAATCGGAAATTCGTACATTCGTGGGGATCCGACACACAAATTTTTATGCATACGAATTTTGTAATGAAATACGAAATTTAGTTTACGAACTTCGGATCCAAATTCCGTTACAACAGAATCGGACAAAATAAGAATGTTCGTCAATTACGATTATCCGTTTTGATGAAGTTAAAACCCCAGGAAGTCAGCACAGCGCAGGGATGGTGGGAACCCCTCATAATGGACACATTGGGTGTACAGACCCGGGAACTCAGCACAGGGATGGTGGGAGCCCCTCATAATGGGCACAGCGGGTGTACAGACCCGGGAACTCAGCACAGGGATGGTGGGAGCCCCTCATAATGGGCACAGCGGGTGTACAGACCTGGGAACTCAGCACAGTGATGGTGGGAACCCCTCATAATGGGCTCAGCAGGTGTACAGACCTGGGAACTCAGCACGGGGATGGTGGGAGCACCTCATAATGGGCACAGCGGGTGTACAGACCCGGGAACTCAGCACAGGGGTGGTGAGAACCCCTCATAATGGACACAGCGGGTGTACAGACCCGGGAACTCAGAACAGAGATGGTGGAAACCCCTCATAATGGGCACAGTGGGTGTACAGACCCGGGAACTCAGCACAGGTATGGTGGAAACCCCTCATAATGGGCACAGCAGGTGTACAGACCTGGGAACTCAGCACAGGGATGGTGGGAGCCCCTCATAATGGGCACAGCGGGTGTACAGACCCGGGAACTCAGCACAGGGATGGTGGGAACGCCTCATAATGATAAATTCATCATAACGAACATTCGTAATTGTTATGAAAAGGTAACGAACCTAACGAAAATTCGTATTTCGTACGAGTCCAAATTGAATTTCGGACACGAATTCCCAAATACGAATAAATTCTAATACGAAACGGAACGAAACAAATTTATTGACGGCGCACATGTCTAATAAATAGAGGATCTGGAGTTTGGACCAGCCCCGAGTGGGTTGTGATAATGAGTGCCTCCAACCACCCGAGGTGCTCTTGATTGCCCTCTTACAATATAGAACTTGCCCAGAAATTCAAAGAGATCCTCTAAATCAGGAGTGTGATTGTAATTATCTCATTATCTACAAGCCTTATATGTACTGTATTAACCTGGCCATAGATGAATCTTTTTTTTTTTTGATCAGCTATCCAGCTCATCCAAAAAAATGAACTGATTCCCCCCATCCACACATTCAAGGTGGATGGGGGGAAGTCCCCTGTTGAGCTATTGTTTTCTGACAGCGGGGCTCTTCCGCTGCCAGAATATACCGATCAGCCAATTGGCTGCAAGTGTTGATCAAGCGTAAATATACTGACAGCCCCCTTCAGGAGGGGGGTGGGGATCACTAGTTCAAATCCACTCGGACGGGACAGGAATGAACCAGCTGAATTTCGATCCATGTATGGTCAGCCTTAAAATGCCACAGGTTCACTTTAAAAGTTTGCTAGAAACAATAGTTTGACATGCCTGTAAACAGAGGCGGCTCTAGGCTTTGTGAGGCCTTAGGCAAAACTTACACATGAGGCCCCAAGGACTGGGACGCTCCATGATGAGGCCGCTATTCCTCAGGCTGTGGGCAGTATCTGATTTGTCCGTCAACTCCTAAGCCACAGAGTCCCAGTGGGGGTAGGCGGAGTCACCGGCGTCAACTTCAGTGATTGAGAACAGGCAAAATAGGCGGCCGCGAGGCCCCTGTGAGTGCGAGGCCTTAGGCGACCGCCTAATTTGCCTAATTAGAGAGCCGCCTCTGCCTGTAAAGGTTCTCAATACTCCAGGTCATGGTGCAGCCCGTAGCTAATCACATTAACCACTTGACCTCCGGAAGATTTCCTCCCTTCATGACCGGGCCATTTTTTGTGATACAGCACTGCGTTAATTTACAGAGACAATTGGATGGTCATGCGATGCTGTTCCCAGATACAATTTGTGTGATTTCCCCCCCTCCACATATAGAGCTTTCTTTTGGTGGTATTTGATTATCTCTGTGTTTTGTTTTGTTTTTTTTGTACTATAAATAAAAAAAAAGACTGACAATTTTGAAAAATAAATAAACATTTTTTACTAAAAAATAGGAAGTTTCCCCCCGGGGTTTTTTTTAGCAGCAGAGAATTTGTACAAAAAGTAGTAGATGTAAAAGATCATTTATTTAACAGACAATAATAATTTCAAATGAACAATAATAAATCATCTATATAGGTAGTGCGACACAAAAACAAACATGGAACATCACTCATGGCAAGGAACACCCTATGTACAAGCATGGTTTGCCAATTGTATTTATGACGTATGTATCCACATGAAAAACCCCGATGCATTTCGACCCTTGCGATTTTTCGGTCTCTTCAGGGGGATGTATATTGTAGGAAAATATCAAAGTATCTAATTAAAGTCATTGGACAATATAAAAAATGTATAAGTATAACATTTCGAATTGAGCAAAATGATATCTCCATACACATAGAGGTATAGTTACCAATGGGTAGATGAAGACATGAAGATGTATCGCACAAACTAGCATTGCAGGATTGTAGTTGTCCAAAGATCCCATCGCTGCCACACATCCCCCCCCCCCCGCGTCCACTGAGCTTGCAGGGGGGCCACGTTCTAGGACCCGGAGAGGAGAATGAGGGGTAAAACACCTGCAGATGGACATGCAAAGACTTTTTGTAAGAAGTCGTTTAGATAATATAGGAGGAGTGTATAGAAGTGCTTGGCAGCTGTAGGCTTGTTGTTATTTGATCACTTGTGGATTCATGTTATAGAATAATTAATTAAGTTATACATAACATAGCGTAGTTTGTTCGTTAGTTGGATTGGTTATAAAAGGGTTGGCTAGCAGTGAAGAAAATAAATGATCTTTTACATCTACTACTTTTTGTACAAATTCTCTGCTGCTAAAAAACCCCGGGGGGAAACTTCCTATTTTTTTGTATACATTTGGGTTATGCAGCTTTGGGGGCTCCCACATTGTGTTTTTCCCTTCTATATATACCAATTGGGTGGCTAAACACCCGTTCTTCCCCCCTCCAACACATGTGAGCCCCGATACGAGCCAAGGCATTATGCCAATTTCTTGAATATTTGAATGTATACAATGCAGGTATTTTCCTCCAGTCACCCTTGAGGTGACAATGAAGAGACGCATACCAAGCGTTAATAGCCTATAATGAAAGGCAACTGCAATTGACTCAGACATGTGGAATCCCTGTTTGAGCATAGGAGCAAATCCTTTTTCTTGGGGTGCAAAAAGCTATTTTCTTTTTCTCTCCCCCCCCCCCACTTTTTTCATTTAATTGATGGCACGGTATATGCCCTTGGCTCTTCCGACCAACTATACCTATATACAAATATTTGTAAATAATTTTATTTTGTTTATCATTTTGCATGCATTGCAGTGTTTTACTCTGTCCACCCTCCCTGTGCGGGCCGATGTGTTCACTCCTTCGACATTGGGTGGGTGGCCTCTTTTCCGCCCCGTTTCCCGGCACGGTGGGGAGACACGGATGCATTCTGCGATTCTCCCCAATGCGTGTTTCCCTACAGTTGAGTCCCCCCCCCCCCGGGACACTGTAGGGAGCCCTCTCCACGCCGGTGGCGTCCCGTGATCGGTCAATGACGTCGCACTTTTGCGTCAGAGGCGACGGCTCTTGCCGGGGCCATGCCTTCCGGAAAGCCGAGGGGGACCACGTGGACGACGCCTTTTTGACGCCGCAGACCCATTGGGAGGGTGGATGGGGAGGGGCCTGACACCTGCAGACAATGGACAATCATGCAGACACTGAGGTGTTCCCTGGTAATGCTGTCATATACTAATACAAAACTGATGGAGTGCTTGGTAAGTGCAGCTTTTTGGAATGCTGTTTGACTGGCTAATCTATGTACTTGTATTATACCCATCTATTTTCATTTTCCAACATCATGATTTTTTTCACCTTACACCATTATCCCTATGTAGTAAAAACCCTAGTTATATCCTCTTATCTTACGTACCATATATACTATTCAGTGTCACATCGCTTGTTTTTGTTTTGTTTTTTGGCACCCAAATCCACCTCACTTTCAGCATTTCATTTTATTCAACCTATTCCCCCTTTTCTTCTCACTTCACATATACAATTGTTTACACTTTTAACACTTGTTTTTCAGTTTAGTGTTTTTTTGTTTTTTTTTTTCACTTTTACACTTTTTTTGCCCCATCATCAGTCAATCCCACATCATGCACTTTCACTTCACTAATCACTCCACCCAATTGGTATATATAGAAGGGAAAAACACAATGTGGGAGCCCCCAAAGCTGCATAACCCAAATGTATACGAAAAAATAGGAAGTTTCCCCCCTGGGGTTTTTTAGCAGCAGAGAATTTGTACAAAAAGTAGTAGATGTAAAAGATCATTTATTTTCTTCACTGCTAGCCAACCCTTTTATAACCAATCCAACTAACGAACAAACTACGCTATGTTATGTATAACTTAGTTAATTTTTCTATAACATGAATCCACTAGTGATCAAATAACAACCAGCCTACAGCTGCCAAGCACTTCTATACACTCCTCCTATATTATCTAAACGACTTCTTACAAAAAGGCTTTGCATGTCCTTTTCTGCAGGTGTTTTACCCCCCCCCCCCCTTATCCTCCTCTCCGGGTATACTTACCCATTGGTAACTATACCTCTATGTGTATGGAGATATCATTTTGCTCAATTTGAAATGTTATACTTATACATTTTTTATATTGTCCAATGACTTTAATTAGATACTTTGATATTTTCCTAGAATATAAATCCCCCTGAAGAGACCGAAAAATCGCAAGGGTCGAAATGCATCGGGGTTTTTCATGTGGATACATACGTCATAAATACAATTGGCAACATAGAATCCTTATAGATAGGGATGATGGGCGGGAGGACGTAACGCCCGTCACGGAGGGAGAGATCAGAGCGTGTCAGGCGGCGCTCCCAGGCTCCATGCCGTTCGTCTCCTCCCCCCCAGAGTGATGAGCCGTGTGTGAGAAACCTGACACGGCTGAAGGACAGGAAGGAAGACTCCCGGAAGCGGCAGACGAGTGGACCTGAGAGGAGGAGGAGAACGGGTCTCCGCATGCCACCGCACACCGCCGTATACCGCCGCCGAACGAACATGTGGAGGAGGTAGGAGAGGTGCCGGAGCACTCAGGCAAAGCGCTGGACGGCGAGCGCGGGAGGTCGGGCTCATCTCTGTCTCCCCCCCCCCCCTACACCCCTCCTGAGTGGAGACTCCGGTAAAAGGAAGTGCAACCCTATGACGAGAATTCCGATCCCAGGATACCGGTAAAGTACAGGCATTTGGTTGTATGTGTTCTCTGCCTCCCCTCCCTGGAAGCCTACTGCTTGAGTTGAGCAGGAAGCAGGACGGAGGTGAGCAGAAAGGGACAAGTGAGAGTAAAGATATACCAATGTTTTACTGCTGAGGATTTAAATGAGAGGAATTCCCACACAGCTAATGCAGAAAGAAAGGATATGGTGAAGGGATACTGTGAATGAGTAAAAAGTGTAAAGTGTACTGTATATACAGGAGAGCTGTTATACCATCGCTTAATAACCATAACGTGAAGGGAAAACACAATTGAACGGTACACAGGGCCACACTCCCGGAGGGATTGAATAAAGGAGTGAGGATGGATGGACTATAGACTTCTTTATCTGGAAGTAGGAGAAGTGAGACTCCAAAGTTGGACACTTTTCAAATATTTGGGGACATTTTTTTTTTTTTTTTTTGTTTGTTTTTTTTTTGGACCTAAACCGGTGTCACTGCTAGATATAAAACCGCTATCCTTGCACATGCTGGCTGTAGTAAGGAGAGGGATAGGCAGACCGGCGTCTGGGGTTCGTGCTGTTTAAGAGACCTCTTGGAGGTTGGGAACACCCCCCTCTTCTTCCCTTTTTTTTTCCTGTAGAGTAGTCCCTGCCCCCTATATCTGGTAGACCCTCCAACGGGCGGAGGGACTAGGATAAAGTAAAACGGGGGTAGAAACGAGAGGGGTAAGGAGGAAGGGAGCGATGAATAAGGCAGCAACCAAGGCAGGAAAGGGGGGAGTATCTAAAACCCCGAAAGAGAAGACCTCTAGCAGTACAATAAAACAATATATGTCCCAAGGAGCCAGTCCAAGAGGGGGGGACCCAGAAGCTCAAGAAGGATTAAGGACAGAGAGAAGAAGGGGATCCCCAAACAAAGGTGAAGTAAGGATGACGCAATCAAGAGAGACTTCCTTTATGGAAGGCGAAACGGAAAGGAGTCGGGGGGAAGATAGTAGAATGAGCGTCCAGATTGTCTCTAAAGGGGAACTGAGCGATATGCTACAAAAAATGGAGAATGCAATAAAATCAGAAATTGGCCTGGTGAGAGCAGATCTTGGGAGCCTCCTGGAAAGGGTAGAAACAACGGAGAAAAGAACAGATGAATTAGAGCTGGAAATGAGTAATTTGAAAGAGCAGTTAAAAATTTCAAGACAAAACCAGAAGAAAATTCTCTATAAGATTGAAGATCAAGAAAATCGAGACAGAAGACAAAACTTAAGACTCCGTTACGTTCCAGAAAATAAGGAAGAGGATCTGAGGAAGATTGCATCCATAATTCTGGGCCCACTCTTTGGAGAGGGGGCGGTAGGGTCCCCCAAGATAGAAAGAATCCATCGAGTTGGAAGATTATATAATGGAGAAGCTCAGAGGCCTAGAGATGTGATAATCAGATTTAGCTTCTTTGAAGAAAAAATGACAGTTCTATCTAAATTGAGATCTAAACCTCCTCTAAAATTTGAAGGATCGGAGATCCAGGTGTTTACAGACCTTGCGCCCGAGACGTTAGCAAGGAGAAGACTTCTGAAACCTTTGTTAACCCAGATGAGAGATCAAAATGTAAAATATAATTGGGGGTTCCCAGCCTGTTTAATGGGTTATAAAGACGGAAGATCAGCAAGACTAAGGTTCCCTGAAGAATTGAAAGATTTCTGTGACAAACTGGACATACAAGAGCCAAACCTGCCTGGTTGGGAGGAAGAGTAACCGGAGCTATTCGGGGGGTGGGGGGGGGGTGGGAGGGGGATGGTGGAAGTGGGTTGGTGTCAAGAAAGGGAGATATAAGAAGGGGTCACTCTGGGGGGGGGGGGGGGGGGATGGGGCGATGGGAAAAGTGGGGGCGCCGGCCTATTCCTTCCTGCTAGTACTATCACGCAGGAGGGGGTAGGGGGCACGCTCAAGATCTCACCTCAACAAAAAAGAGATTCGCATACGCTCTATGGAATCCATGGGGCGGGGCGAATGGGAGGCCAAAGGGTGGCCGAGAGGGATGGGAGAGGGGGAGGGGGGGGAGGGAGGGGAGGGAGGAGGGGAAAGGGGGAGGGAAAATAATCTGTGCACAGAGTCAAAGATAAAGGAAGGAAAGAAAGGAAGGGGAAAAGAAAGGAAGAAAGATCAATGGTCAACAGGCTTCAAATTAAGAAAAAAAGTAATGAGATGAGGAAGCTAAATTTTATGACCTATAATGTTAAAGGTCTCAATACGCCCGGAAAACGACATAAGATTTTGGAGGAATTGGGGAGACATAAAGCGGAGGTGGTGTTTCTTCAGGAAACCCACTTGACATACGGTTCCAATATAAAGTTGTGGTCAAAAGCTTTTCCAAACTGGTACTATGGGGATTCCCTCACTAAAAGAGCGAGAGGGGTGGCAATAGGAATAGCAAAAGGGTTAAACTTTAAAGAGGAGGAGAGATTGGTTGATCCGGGTGGAAGGTATATCTTCTTGAAAGGCTCCCTGGAGGGTTGGCATTGTACATTGGCCAATGTATACGCCCCAAATAAGGAGGCTTGCGGTTTTTTAATAAGTACATTGGAAAAACTAATGGATTTTAAAAGGGGGGGTGTGGTTTTGATGGGGGATCTAAACATATGTATGGAGCCGGAGGTAGATAGTACGTCCCGTGCGCTGGGGAAGATGAACGGGAACCTGAGAAAATTACAAAGAAAGTTTCACTCCTGCCAACTGGTGGACTTATGGAGGATAATGAATCCTAAATTGAGGGATTACTCGTTCTACTCCCCAGTGCACGGGACGTACTCCAGGATTGACTACATCTGGATTGACCACTCACTCCTAAATAGAGCCGCGGAACCCAAAATAGGGGCCATAACACTGTCGGATCATGCCCCAGTTACTATGGAATTGAATGTCTCTAATACCCAAAGAACTCCAATAGCATGGAGATTAAACGAAGACCTAATTCAGGATGAAACAAACATAAGAATTGTAGAACAGGAAATAAAACAATACTTTCTAACAAATGACACAGGAGAGATCGCCGGGTCCTCCCTGTGGGAGGCCCATAAGGCCTATATTAGGGGGATCCTAATAAAAATGGGAGCAAGGAAGAAAAGGGAAACAAGGGAAGAAATCAAAAAACTAACTGAAGACTTACATCAATTGGAGCAGGAGCACAAGAAAGGGTTAGGTCAAAACAAGAGGGTGTACCAAAACTTAATCCTAAAAAGGGAAGAACTAAAAAATCAGATTGATAGAGAAACTAAAAAAGTATTCTTTAAAGTAGCAAAAGAAAGCTATCTGGGTAGGAATAAGAGTAGCCGATTTCTGGCCAAAATTATGCGGAGAAAGAAAGCTAGAAACTATATAGAAAGAATTCAAAACAGTAAAGGAGATATGGTGTATACAACAAATGAAATCGGGGAATCCTTCAGGAGTTTCTATAAGGACTTATATACAGCTGGGAAAAATAAAATCCAGGACAGATCCCATAAAATAAAGGTAGGAGAATTTTTGAAAAAAGCTAACCTCCCTAAGATCACGGAAAACTGTAAGGATGACTTAGAAAGGCCTATAACGATTGAAGAGATTAATATAGCATTGGGGGAGTCAGCTCCGGGGAAAAGTCCGGGTCCTGATGGATTCACCTCCCTTTATTATAAAAAATTCAAAGACATACTAACACCTAGACTCTGTGATTATATGAACGGGCTGGGCACGGAGTTTGAGCTTAGTAGGGAGGCGTTGAAAGCTGAGATCACGGTTATTCTAAAAGAAGGGAAAAATGCTACGATTTGCTCTAGCTATAGGCCAATATCACTAATTAATACAGATGTTAAACTATATGCTAGAGTCTTAGCTAACCGGTTGAAAGAAGGGATGAGCGAATGGATACACCCTGACCAAGTAGGGTTCACTCCAAAAAGAGAAGGTAGGGACAATGGGGTGCGTACTCTCCTTCTCTTGCAGAACATCAAGGATAGGGGGCCCCCAGGTCTACTCTTGTCTATTGACGCAGAAAAAGCGTTTGACAGAGTGGACTGGGGGTTCCTGTTCCAAACCCTTAAACATCTGGGATTGGGTCCGAAGATGATGGGATGGATTCGTGCCTTGTATAATCACCCTACGGCCTCGATAAAAATCAATGGGGCCTCTTCGGCCACTTTCGAAATGGAAAACGGGACAAGACAGGGCTGTCCCCTGTCCCCCCTTCTCTTTGTTCTGTCCTTGGAGCCTTTGCTCGCGGTGATCAGAGAGGACCCGGACATAAGTGGATTCTGGGTTGGAGATGAGGAGCATAAGGTCGCGGCATTTGCCGACGACGTGCTGCTCTTCATGGCCAACCCTAGAATCACAATGCCAAATGTGCTGAAAGTATTTAGACAGTATGCGGAGGTGTCCAACTTTAAAATAAATTTGGCAAAATCCGAAATACTGAATATTAATATAGACAAAAAAGAAGAAAGTAAACTGAAAAAAGAATTTAAATTTATATGGAAAAAAGAAATAAATTATTTAGGCATAAAGTTAGCAAACTCATTAGGGAAAATTTATAAATTAAATTTCATCCCATTACTTAACGAAATAAAAGCTGAGAGTAAAAGGATAATGACTAAGCCTCTCTCGTGGTTTGGCCGCATTAATGCTATAAAAATGACTCTGCTGCCAAAAATTATCTATAAGCTACAGATCCTCCCATTGGCAATACCTCAGTATTACTTTAAGAAACTTAATTCAATCATAATAAAAACAGTTTGGAAGGGTAGAAGGGCCAGAGTCTCTTTTAATATTATAAAACAGGAGAAAAAAAAAGGAGGCTTGGCGGTTCCTGACATCCAGGGATATTATAGGGCAATATTGGTGTCGAGGGCGATCGAGTGGGCCAGAGAAAATAAACACAAGAGATGGGTGAATATAGAAAATAAATTAAGTAAGACACATCTAGGGCACATAATTTGGAATCCCCCACATTATAGATTTTTAGATGGATGTACACATACACTGACGAAGGTGGTTATAAGAGCATGGGATATAATATATAAACAAATAAATAAGACATTTAATTCTCCTTTAATTTCACTGAGGGAAAATGATTATTTTGCACCAGGGAAAATCACAATAGGTGGTCACTGGATCAAGAAAGGAAATGCACAGCTAAGAGATATAATAAAAGGGGGAAAGATTGTTACGTTTCACGAATTAAAACAAGATAGAGAAGCCTGGGTGATGGATGAATGGAGATATCTTCAGCTAAGCCATTTTGTTGATAGTCTGCCACGGCCAATAAGGTCTGGAAAAGAGCTCTCAGAGTTGGAGAAGCTGTGTCTGACAAGCAATACGAAGGGTATAATATCAAAAATCTACAAGATGGGGTTGAGGATGGGTAGGCTGGGGGTGCCTCCATACATCAGAAAATGGGAAAGGGAATTGGGATCACAGATAGATAGTAACACTTTAAGGAAAATCCTAGAACTGGTACACCGTTCGTCGATCGACACCAATGTTGCCGAAATGAATTACAAAATATTGACAGGGTGGTATGATACCCCTGACAAAACATGTAAATATCAAAGGGATAAGACACCGGAGTGTTGGAGGGGATGTAAAGGAGTGGGCAATATGGCTCATGTATGGTGGAACTGCCCACAAATTAAAAGATACTGGGAAAAAATTCTGGGGCTCATTAAAGAAATAACAAAGATAGAAGTAAAAGCTGATCCTTGGGAGGTATTACATCATGCAGGGGGAGGGGAGGTTAAAAAATATAAAGAGTCATTGGTTCCACACTTGCTGAATGCGGCAAAAAAATCTATACCAAAAAAGTGGCAGAAGGTAGAAACCCCATCAATATGGGACTGGGTCAACGAAGTTGAAGGTATCCGTCTGATGGAGGAAGAGAACTATGAGATAGAGGGTGACACAATGGGAGAGAATAACATCTGGCAGTGTTGGAATGAATTTAAAAAACAGTGGAGTATTTCTGAGGGTTTGAAATTTAGATTTAACTAAAGAGAATAAAGCTGGCTTGGGGTGCACAGATGATGGGGGGGGGGAGAGGGGGTGGGAGGGGGGGTTGTGGCGGGAGGGTAGGGTTTGGGGAGATATGTAGGGTAAGGGAGAGGCAATAGGGAAAGGGTTTAGTCCCTGAGTATGAACCTTATACGGTTCCTCTTCTGACGTATTGTATTTATCTCTCTGTTTTTTTTTATTGATAATAAATATTTTGGATTCTTGTCAATTAAGCTACAATGATGTGAAAAGCTGAAGGGACGTGGATGACACTGATAAGGTGGATTAAGTCTCTTATAAGACTCACTGAGGTAGCAAGAAAAAAAAAAAAAAAAAAAAATATACAATTGGCAAACCATGCTTGTACATAGGGTGTTCCTTGCTATGAGTGATGTTCCATGTTTGTTTTTGTGTCGCACTACCTATATAGATGATTTATTATTGTTCATTTGAAAGTATTATTGTCTGTTAAATAAATGATCTTTTACATCTACTACTTTTTGTACAAATTCTCTGCTGCTAAAAAAACCCCTGGGGAAACTTCCTATTTTTTGTATACATTTGGGTTATGCAACGTTATAGCGTCTACAAACTATGGTGTATGTGTGTGTGTGTATATGTATATATATATATATATATATATATACTGGAATTTTTTTTTTTTTTATTATTATTATTATTATTACAATAAAAAAATGGAAAAAAACAAATTTCTTCATAAATTTTAGCCAATATGTATTCTGCTACATATTTTTTGTAGAACAAATCCCAATAAGAGTATTTTGATTGTTTTACGTGAACGTTATAGCGTCTACAAACTATGGGATATATACTGGAATTCTTTTTTTATTAGTTATTTATTTATTTATTTATTTTACTAGTAATGGCCGTGATCAGCGACTTATAGTGGAACTGCGATATTGCGAAGGACAATCGGACACTACCTGACACCTTTGACACTGTTTGGGAACCAGTGACCCTAATACAGTCATCTGTGCTAAAAATTACGTGCTGTCACTGTACTAATGACACTGGGTGGGAAGGGGTTAAACATCTAGAGCGATCAAAGGGTTAAATGTGCGCCTAACCAGTGTTTTGGCAAACACACTGTGCTGTTTTTACTAGGGGAATAAATGGATTCTAGTTCCTAAAATCATCCATCCCCCCCCCCCCGTCAGAATGGCAATTTGCCATGTTTACATAGACAGATATCTGTTCTGTGTTCTTTACAGGCGATCAGTGGATGCCGGAGAACATCGAGTGCCCGACTCCCGAGATCGGCTTCTGCTGTAAGTATTCACAGCAGAAGCAGCAGAAGCAGCAAGTTGGCGGCACGCACACGCCCCCTGCAGGCGGAAATGCCAAACCACACACACACACACATATATATATATACGTGATCCGGCGCACAGCTGCCACCCTGTAACAGTAAAACTGCTATAGGGCAGTGAGCAAGTGGTAAACTAGACTTGTTCTCAAAAGTTTTGTTACTTTTCCAAGCAGCTTTCTCCAGATCTAATAAATTTGAGGGACTTACCCCAGGATTTATGGCCACATGAGTTACTCAATCACATTAATCCAATCACCATGGGATATGTCAATGGCACCAGTGATCTTCCTGTATTTCAGTTGTATATTCTGAGATATTGTAAATTCCAGTAGCGCAATACAAAAAGGAAAAATTGCTCAAAAAATGGTTAGAAAGTACATGACTGTTGAATCTGAAAAAAAAATGCAAATATCCGATTTAATTTTATTTATTTTTTCCTGCCCCCAAGCAGTGTTCTTATTCGTATAAATAAACACGCTTCAAAAATGAGAAAATGCCGCATTCCTACAGTCTTACCTGTGTGTAAAATCTATGCAAATTTTTAGCAGGCATTTTTATCATACAAATCTGACATTTTAGTGGTAAAATGATTAAGTTTAGTACCGGTCTTGAAAGACATAAATGTTTTGACAGTGTGTGTACATAGGGGTTGATTTACTAAAGGCCAATGGACTGTGCACTTTGCAAAGTGACATTGCACTCTGTAAATGCAGTTGCTCCAGAGCTTGGTAAATGAGGCAAAGCTTGACTTTGCAAAGAATATCCAATGACACGCGGAGGAAAAAAAAAACAGCATTTTCTTTCCTTGAACATGATTGGATGATGGCGGTGCCAAAAAACAGAGTTTATTTAATACATGATTAAAAATATATAAAAAAATCTGAATTTTAATTTTACACATATCCAGTATAGGGTCATGGTAAACGGTCACTTTGAACAACTGGTTGTGATGTAGTGTCTAATCCTAACATGTTTCACTGAAATTGGCTTCTTCAGGGGATTTTTGAAGATCTTCAGAAAATTCCCGGAAGAAGACAATTTCGGCAAAACATGTTGGGATTAGACAAAACATCACAACCAGTTGTTCAAAGTGATCGTCTAGTGTGACCCTATACTAGGTATGTGTGAAATTAAAATTCTGATTTTTTAATATATTTTTAATCATGTATTAAATCAACTCTATATCTATATATATATATATATATATATATATATATATATATATATATAAAAGAGAAAAATATATATATATATATATATATATATATATATATATATATATATATATATATATATATATATATATATATATATAGTGAGATTTAGATTCTTTGTAAAAAAAATACACAAGTTTTTCTTGTAATAATCATTATGGACTCCTGTAGAATTCATATGAGTTGAAGACACATACCTTGTGGATTTGAGACCAGAAGCTGATCTTTCCGTGAAACGCGTAGGCCTTGGTTCTCATTTCTATGTATTGTGCAAATTCAGTAGAATAAGACCTATTTGTTAACCCCTTGTGAAAATCTACTGTATATCCAATACATACATATATGATATCTTTTTAACGCCCTATTGGGTGCTGTTTTATGAAATTTTGTAATAAAATTTGATATATTTTAATTTGTTTGTTTTTGTACCAGTTCACTATTGGAGGTATATTTAAAGTCCCCCTTTTTTTCATAGATATGGTCTACTTTAATCATTAATTTTATTGCTCTCATGGAACCCTCATGTTAAGCAGTCATTTGGAGGTCTGGAATACTCACCCACAACCCCACAATCCAATGATTCAATGAAGGTGCCTCAGCTGACAGCAAGAGTGCACTCACTGGATATTGGGGATGACCGGGGGGGTGGGGGGGATCTTCCCAAATATCCAGTAAGAGCACCCATGTTGTCAGCTGAAGCATGGTCATTGACTCATTGGATAGTGGGGTTGTTAATGGGTATTCTAAACTTTCAAATGGCAGCTTTGGGAGAACTGGCAGAGCTTTAAGTCACAGTTGCGTCATGTAAGTTATAGCACATATGTGTTTTCAGAAGGCCATTCAAAATCTGTTGGGTGCCTCTTGCTCTGCTCTGTATGGGTATTTAGTAAAGTTAGAGGGATACTGTCACCTACCTGTATGAGGAGTTTGAGATAATGAGGGTGGCCTTTTGCACAATTCCTGTCCAAGCACCCATCAAAGTTTGGACAGGGAATTCTGATAGGAAAAATCTTGGTCAAGAGTCCAGGCCAAGGTTGATAACACAGGTAGGCAGCAAACATAAACAGGCAGGGGTAATCCAGAGCCAGGTGAGGTGAAAAGATGGGTCAATAACAGAGTCAAACAGATTCAGGATCAAGGATAATAGAGATATAAGGTGAGGGAGGATCCAGCAATGGTCCCATGCAGGGTTCAGGTTTAGGTAGGCCACAAGGAACCAGTATCTGTGGTGGACGTGCTTGTGCGTCCACATGCATGAATCTTACAGTTGGCACAATCCCTCTGACAGATGACCTGATGTTCCTGACAGCTATAATAGGTTTATTTTAATGAAAGAACCTATTTAAATACATACCGTATATCCTCTATTCAGCAGGTGATTCAAAGAGATTTGGATTCAGCTTCCAATATACCTTACTAATGGATATTTTCATTGTGCTCTTGATTCTTCTGAGTGGTGAGTCCCTTAAAACTTCTCCTGTTTTCACATATAACTATTGTATATACTACATTGATAAAGATTTCAGGAAAGTTGCTGTATAGGTCAGTGATGGAGTTGATTGTACTCTCATAGATGGTAAAGTAATACCTTACATGATGTAAAGAGGAGAGGATCGCCACTACTCCCGACCAGCCCAGGTGAATAAGATGATGGAGACATGTAGGCTGAGGCTGCTCTTCATCGCTATCTATTCACCTGGGCTCGTCGGGAGACCACATTGACCTTTCCTCATGGTTCTTCTATGGTTTCCCGGGTCACTGGGCAAGCTATCTGATTGGATGCTGCCGCCCCATGTGATTCTAGCAGCCATTTTGAGTCAGTCAGGGCCTATTTAAGGGCCTGTCTCCCAGGCTTGGCGTGCATTTTGCATGCCGCTAGTGTAGGGACAATTCACCCATTTGACAGGGACAGTGATTAGTGACATGAAGAGGTTCTAGAGAAGCAGGGAAAGGATTGGGACATCCCATATTTCTTGGAAACTTCCCCATTTGGGTAGGAACCAGCCAGGCTGCCTTCCTCACCTCATGACAGGCACTGTCTGCACATCTGAGACCTGCTACCCTACACACTGCTGCTATATGCTGTGAGTGTTCATGGGCGGTTACCTTCCGGATGGGTTTGTTGTTAATTACTGAATTCTGCATTAACACAATTTCTGTTCTCTACAACTTGACCCTTTTTGTTTACTGCTGAAATGCCATGCTGCACCTCCCCACACACATTTCAATCCAGAGGATTCAACTTGTAGGCAGGTGCGGTATATTTTCTCCACAGCAGGTGGTGCTTGATCGCAGCGGCACTGTTACTGGAGAAGAAGTCAGAAAGAACAAAGGTTCCTCTATGGTTTCCTGGGTCACTGGGGAAGCTATGCTATTGGTTGCTGCCATCCCATGTGACTCAAGCAGCCGTCTTGGGTCAAGCTGGGCCTATTTAAGGCCCTGGCTCCTGGGTTTGGCGAGTGGACAGAGAAGGGACAGGTACCCTGTAAAACCACCAGGGAAAGGTTCCTGATGAGGAGGGTAAATGTAGGGCCTTATCGCTTCTGGACCAACTCCTGATTGGGACCAGACGGTCAGGCCACATTCGGTGCCCTCTCAACAGATGCTGCCATTCTGGCTGGAATCTACTCCTGTCATGCTACTAAGCTGTGAGTGTGCCCGGCTGAGTGGCTTGTTGTGAACTGTTGCTGCATTCCTTCATTCCTTAAGTACAAGTTCCAATGTCACCTGCCTGTGGGAATTATTGTCACCACGCTGCACCCCATCTTCAAACACTTCCCTACTCTACCCAAAAGCAGAACATTGATAAGAGTTGGGCTTTATTTTGCAAATATGTAAATATATATTTTTTTACATATGCATGTCTTATAATAACCAACATCTGTTTTTCTCTTATTTACACAGCCATTGAAAACTCATCAACTACTGTAACTGGTAAGTGTTGTGTTATTATTTCATTACTTAAGGTAATTTAAAGCGGTTGAAAAGTCACTGATCGCAATTACAGGTATCCCCTCTGTTACAGTTTAGTGTCTGTGTTTTTTAAAAATGATGCAGCTAAATACCTTATTTTACTGAGCCACTGTGTAGTCACCTGACCTCCTGCTGCTCTCCTTACCTGATCTAAAGGACTACAGAGGAAGGGGCTGAGATTTCCCTCTGACATCAGCCGGGTGGTCAAGTGACCGCACAGAAACACTGTAAAATAAGGTATTTAGCTGCATAATTTTTTTAAAAACACAGACACTGCATTGTATACTGTATCTTTTTGTAGCAGAGGGGATTTCAGGATTTGTGATCAGCGATTTTACAGCCACACCAGAATAGCAGCAAGAGGACACAGACAGACTACTGAGCTGACAGGAAGGGAGGGAGAGACTGCGAGATGATGGAGGCACGTAAACTGACCACAGATCAGCATGGATCAGCGGCCATGATTACCGTGGTCAGTTCACATAGAGGGACACAGGAACAGCCAGGATCAACCAGGTAATTTACAGCATAGAGAGGGACAAATTACACTGCAGAGGCACTATGCTGTGTATCATGCTTTAAAGGAACAGGAGCATTTTTTTTTTAAGGTTACAACTTCTTTACCACTTCACCCATATGTCGGTACTTTGGCGCTAAAGACCAGGGTTATGGCAGCAGCTAGCTGACATAACCCCGGTATCTTCGGGAATGACGTGCGCTTCTCTTTAAGATAAAAGTGGTCTCCGCGGCGGATTCGCTGCAAGATCACTTTTATTGGTGGCGGGAGAGGTGCCCCTCCTGCGGCTCTCCGGTCATCTCCGCTGCTTACCAGACCCGCCGGTAGCAGCGGAAACAATCGCGTCCTCTCCCATGGATGCTTGGCTGCCGACTGAGGGGAAGATGGCCCCCGCTCGGCTCCATAGCATGGGAGGGCGGAAATGTTGTCAAACGTCACTTTCGCCTATAGCTCTTAAAGCGGAGTTCTGCCTAATTTTTTTTTTTAAGTCAGCAGCTACAAATACTGCAGCTGCTGACTTTTAAAATAAGGACACTTACTTGTCCAGGGCGACCGCGATGTCCTCACCCAAAGCCGACCCGTCCCTTGGCTCTCGGGTGGAGGCGCCTCCATCTTGCGGTTTCACTTCCTGGTTCCCTACTGCTGCGCGATCCCACTGGTCCCTGCTGCCTTCTGGGACCTGTGTGTCTCCCAGAAGACAGCGGGGGGGACAGAGAAGGCACCGGAAGTGGCGTAGATACCCGCGGGTGGCTCGGCTATCTATGCCCGGAAGTGGGAGCAAAATACCTATATTAGACAGGTATCTGCTCCCCCCTCCCCCCTGAAAGGTGCCAAATGTGACACAGGAGGTGGGGAGGATTTCGAAATGTGAAAGTTCCATTTTTGGGTGAAACTCCGCTTTTTTTTTTTTTTTCAAGTGACATTTATTTTATGTTTTTATTGCATTTCAGTGTAAATATGAGATCTGAAGTCTTTTTGACCCCAGATATCATATTTAAGAGGTCCTGTCATACTTTTTTTCTATTACAAGGGATGTTTACATTCCTTGTAATAGGAATAAAAGTGACCCATTTTTTTTTTTTAAGGACAGTGTCAAAATGAAAAAAAAAAAAGTAAAATAAATTATAAGAAAAAAAAAATAATTTTAAAGCGCCCCATCGAGACGAGCATGCGCGCAGAACGCATGCATACGTGAGCAGCGCCCGCATAGGAAAACGGTGTTCAAACCACTCATGTGAGGTATCACCTCGATCATTAGAGAGAGAGCAATAATTCTAGCCCTAGACCTCCTCTGTAACTCAAAATTGGTAACCTGTAGAAATTTTTGAACATCGCCTATGGAGATTTTTAAGGGTAAAAGTTTGTCGCCATTCCACGAGCGGGCGCAAATTTTGAAGCGTGACATGTTGGGTATCAATTTACTCGGCATAACATTATCTTTCACAATATAAAAAAAAATTGGGATAACTTTACTGTTGTCTTATTTTTTAATTAAAAAAAGATTATTTTTTCCAAAAAAAGTGCGCTTGTAAGACCGCTGCGCAAAAAATGGTGTGACAGAAATTATTGCAATGACCACCATTTTATTCTCTGGGGTGTTAGGGGAAAAAATATTTTAACTTGTAAACAACAAGTGTCAAAAAAAGGCTCGGGGCTGAAGTGGTTAAGAGGAT
This sequence comes from Lithobates clamitans, assembly GCA_037952925.1. Taxonomy (NCBI): domain Eukaryota; kingdom Metazoa; phylum Chordata; class Amphibia; order Anura; family Ranidae; genus Lithobates; species Lithobates clamitans. The sequence goes on from JBBGZY010000837.1 coordinate 1,774,948, forward strand.
TAGAGGAAATTTTACTCTCTATAGAAGTAGATAGATGTCTAGACTTTATATACTTATGATTATTCAATGGAAGTGCAAGGTGTAGCAGCTAGTATCATTCAATCCTCATCTTACAGTTATGTGAACTCAGTAAACTTCATGCTGGTTAGTTGCTCTGGTCACCACACAGAGCACATTATCATTATTATTTATGTTTTTTTAGCAAACCAGATATACTCTATGACCAAAATTATGTGAGCACCCGCCCAAATAATTAAAGTAAAATAATAAAGCATTTGTTAACTCCAAAAAAAAAAAAACAGATCCTGTTCCCTTAAAGCATGTTATACATGTCATTTGGCCCCTTGTATCACCTGTAATACCTGTCTGATTCTGCCTGGCTATTCCCTCCCCCCTGTATGCTGACTCCGATATATCAGGGCTGCTGAGCTCTGAGATTGGAGTCAGTACATGCCTCCATCATATGCAGCCCTGCTCTCTGTCTCCTGTGTCCTCTCCCCCCACCCCTCTCTAAGTGTCTGCTCATGTCAGCGCCTGTCCCCCCCCCCCCCGCTCCTGCTAGGCTTGCCACCTGTCTGGGATTCACAGTCCGGGTTTTTGAATCATGTGTCCGGGTTTCAGTCTGCCTGAAACCGGGACACATTATTCAGAGAGGAATGTGGCTCGGAACAGGGTCTGACAGGAGGGTGAGGGGTCAATATGCAGGCTGCATTTCTATTGTCTTTGGAGCAGCCAATATGCTTATCTGTACTGATAACACAGCGGCTCCCTGCAGTCACATGACTCCTCAGCTCTGTCTCTTCTTTCTCCTCTTCTCCCCGGCTGACATCAGCGGCAGTGCTCGGCCCCGCCCACTTGAACTGTCAGCTAGGCAGAGGAGAGGAGAGAGGAGGCAACTGATTGCAGGAAGACGGTGTGTTATCAGTACAGATAAACATATTTACGATATAACACAGACACGCAAACTTATTGTTCTAATATAGAACGGATGGGAGATTTTTAAGTAGCTTAACAACCACTTTACTGTAATTTCAGGTGGTTCGAGCGATGGACTCTCTTAATACTACATCATAAAAAGACATGTTAGACAATTGTGCACTTTCAACCTTGTGGCAACAGTTTGAGAAAGGTCCCTTTTCTGTACCAGCTTGGACATATCCAGTATATATATATATATATATATATATATATATATATATATATATATACATTGATCATTCACATTGTACATTTGTTATCTCCTGATACAATTGTCCTGTTTTAATGTAAGCGATTTCTTTCATTAGGTCTGCTCTACCCATATGACTCAATAAATAGGACTACCAATCCAGCAGATGATGACGGCTCTTCTCCAAAAATACCTCTCTTAATAAGTCTTCCCTTGTTTGGGAATACTTACAATTCCTTATATGTAAGTATGTAGGATACTGTCACGTACCTGAAGGGAGACTAAGCTGACGAGGTCAGCCTCTCTTGTATCTCCAACCCAGGTCCTGCTGAGAGTGGAACAGAGGGAGCCAAGGGACAGGAGGAACACCAGTGCCTGCAGGTGTAGACCTGGAAACTTGCAGCAGAGGATACGTCCTTGGGAAGGCAGGAGAACCATCAGATTAGGAAGGGCAGCTGTGCACCGTAGGTCAGCTGGGGTTAAAGAGGTACTCTGCTTGTACTGCAGGACTGGAACATCTGGCGATGTAGAGTTTCTGGCAGGCTTGCAGCAGGAAGTCACAGCAGGTCGCAGGACCGTAGTTTCAGACACTCAGATGGCAGTGTTGAGCCAAGCGGGGAACAGGAGTGAGGTCACTAAGATAGACGGGTTAGGTAGCAGGAGGACAGCAAGGTACCAAGGCATAAGGCAGAGGCAGGGTCAGATGGAAGCCGGGATCAAAAACCAGTAGTCAGGAATATAACAGAGTCCAAAAGCAGGGTCAAGGAAAGCCAAGTTCAGCAACGGTATCAAAACAGGATAACAGCAGGATTCAGGGTGCCAGGAAACAGCTGAAGACCAGTCAGCGTTGATCAGTAGTCAGGACACCCTTTAAATAGGCCTTCTGGTGCCAATTGGGGTTAGGGACGTGCTCCCACGTGTGCACGCAGTCCGTCGCGCACGCATGTGTGCATTGGTGCCAATAGGCATCTGCAGTCGCCCATGAGCACGGGCGTATTCTGATAGTTCTCTTACAGATACACTCCTGCAAAGACATACAGTCAAATTTGCTAATGAAGCAGGTATAGGTTAAAAAGTCATCAATTACTAAGTAAAAAGGTCATCAATGAATCGCTCATGCTAGTCACCCCTTGATGCCCATTTTCTGTTAGAACTTGTTGTGTTCCAACTTCACACAAGTTTTGAGTACAAATGAGAAAAGTGTTTAAAAATTCTGTCTGCTGGCCCCCTACCCATTCTTTGGCCATCTCACTAGGGTGGGTATTTTCCTTATTCAGGGCTTTTATTTATCAAAGAACAGGTACAGGACCCCCCCCCCCCCTGCATTTTGCACAGGGTGCAGGGTCTAGGAGTATGTTATGCACAGGGTGCAGTGATCAGTAGTGCATTATGCACAGAGTCCAGGGTTCAAGAGTACATATTTCACAGGCCAGTTTACAATCCAAAATTATATTCCCCCCCCCCTCCAAAAAAAAAATCTCCCCAAATCACCCCAGTACAGAGATCTCCCCCTGAATTCCTCTAAAAAAAATTGCTTCATTGCATACTCTTAACTACTAAACACTGCATTGTCTGTATTGTCTGTCCCCATCAATTCTTGTCTCTCCCCATCAATAAAAGAAGTCTTCCCCAGTATGAATTCCCCCACCCCACCCCCCCAAAAAAAACACAACACCCATCACTCACTTCTGTATCCAGTCCACCTTGCCACAGCTCACCTCTGCAGCCCTGGTCCACAAATCCCCTCTGCATCTCCCATCCACAGCTCACCTCTGAATTTTCCCACCCGTGGCTCACCTCTGCACCCTTATCCATGGCTCACCTCTGCACCCTTGTCCACAGTTCAGCTCTGCACCCCATCTGTGACTTACCTCTTTACTTCCATCTGAGGTTCACCTCTGCACCCCATCTGCAGCTCACCTCTGCATTTCCATATGCGGATCACCTTTGCACCCTCTTCTGCGGCTTACCCCTGTCCCCCCCCCCTTCCACAGCTCCCCTGTAACCTTACCCCTCCCCTCCTTCCCCCAACAGCTAAGCTCGCCAGCCCTCTTCCATACCTCCTTGCCTCTGCATCCTCCATACACATCTCACTTCTGCACCCCGTCCTCAGCTCTGACCTGTGAAACCCCCCACCTCTCCACAGCCCTCACAGCCTTCACAGCTAAAGTGTGGTCCAGCAGGGAGCCTGCTATCCAATTCAATTTAATGGGATCAAGTGAGAGTTGTCCTAGTATGTGCATAGTTCAAGTTGGAGTATCCCATTAATCCCTTCTCCTATCCAAGTTCTATCAATAAATACCAAAAAAAAATACCCTAGACTGATCATTGGATAAGAAACGGGAGATAGTGTGTAAATACCCAAGTGTATGGCTGCAGGATAATCAGAGGGAGGCTCGGGGAAGACTATACTCAGCAACTACCATGGGGTGGGGGGTGGGGGGGGGCAGTGCTATACTTGTGTAGAGTATATTACCCACGACATTGAAGCAAAGACATTGAGACCTCACTATTTGAGAACCTGAGAGAAAAGCTGGGTAATTTGTCCCACTGGATACTTTGGGTGGACTGACCCTTTATCTGAAGAATAGCAAGATTGTTCTGAATGGACTGCCAGCAAATTGAGATTAGTCTATTTTCCATATGTAATAATGACTTGACTAGGTTTTATATGTAGAAGTTTGACCCTCATCACCATAAGTAAAAATGCTTTGAGCAAAAAATCCTAAAAACATCAGATTAAGAAAATGCAAACTCTGCCATCGCCACTATGAATTAATGCTGGTATCTTTTTATTTAATAAACAGGTTGATAACAATGGACTGCTATCATTCGGTGCTTCAATTTCATTCGGTACACCGTTACCAATCCCAGTAAACATAAATAATCCATTAATTGCCGTTTTCTGGGCCGATGTGTATAATGTGAACTCAGGGCACATATATTACCTGCAAAGCACAGATCCAAGTCTTTTGGCCCTGGCTACATCAGATATTAGAAACTACACAGCGGATAAGACCTTTAGGGCCAAATGGGTGTTTCTGGCCACCTGGGATAAAGTTCCGTACTTTGGATCCACATCAACCAAGGTATAGTAGCTCAGGTTCATGATTTCTGTGTTCTGTTGTAAAGATCAGAATCTACAGGTCTACTTTGGATTTATTCAGTGATGAACATGGAATGATCATGATTGAATCTTCTAATCCAGAAGGATTAGAAGTTCAGTATAGGATAACAGACAGTATGTCGACCGTGTGTAATAAACTGTCTTTCTGCCACATTTCTCACAAACGTTTTTAGATCTGACATCAACATTGTATGGTAAGCAGAATCAATGATTCAAAATTCGTGATCCATGTAAATGAAATTGGAATTAAGCGTTTTGAGATTTCTCCACAAAAGGACAATTTTACATCTATATAATTTAGTAAATATCTAAAATTGTGATAAACTGACTGACCTGATTTGCTTAAGTTCTGGTTGAAAAAGCAACACTGGGTCTAAAGCTTCTGATTAAAGCTTACGTCTTGGGACCTTAGTCCACTACAATGCTTAGTGACATCTACAAACACAGACATTATACTTTTAATTACAAGCTCTGTATCATTTTGAAGTAGGTTAAAAAGTAAGGGTTCCAACACTGAACCTTGGGGTACACCACTAATAACATGGAGCCATTCTGAGTGTGAATCACTACTCTCTGAACATGGACTCCATAAACAAGGTCCTCTTTTACATTGACTTTTAGATCACTTCTCAAACACCGCCAACTTTTTGTTTTATCCCGTCTCTCTGAAATAAATATTGAAAGGAATATTATGAGGCCAGTCATGTGAAGAATGAAGCCAAGATTCTGCTATACCAAAATTGCTCTTTGTGCACCAAAGTTTCCAAATCTCCTATTTTTTTTGGTAGACTTCTGGCATTGGTGAACGAACACTCTAATCCATAGCTGCATTTGTATTTACAATATCTTTATTTAAAAAGTACATATAGAATAGCCATTGCCAATATTTGTTTGTTACATGGGAATCTCTTTATCACCTGTCGTAACCTTCCTTCATCTTTTCCAATGCCACCCTCCATTAGTGTTGAGTACTTAGTAAGCTCGGGGTGAATGTGAATGTAGCGCTAATGAAAGCTGTGTAAAACCACTAAATTTCAAAAAATTATATAAAATGTGATGTTGAGAAAACATATGATTAAACATGTGAATCGAAAAAATATCAAAACACTGGTGAAAATAATATCTCAAACAGAAAATGATGGTATCCATAAACAGTCCATCAAATGAGGGATAACCAAGTGTAAACAACTAAGAAAGGTGTCCCGACAAATAATGTCCAAAGACTGCAGATTAATAGGGAAATCAGAAAGTCCATCAGCTGGTAAGCATCTTCCAGTGAACAATCAGAATGTAATTGTTGTCAGCAGTTGTCACAAAACAGGAAACAAGGTGGGTACTCTTACCGGAGCATGTGAATCTGGATGTCAGCGACACCAGATCAAACAAGCATGGAAGGAAGCAGCACGAGGTATCCTAGAAGAATCGATAGGAACGCTGGAGCCAATTCAGGTATCCACAGACGGCAGCATCTGTTTGATAGGCTGGTCACGGATGGAACAATCCCTGGGCCATATTTGGCCGGATCAATGGAACAAACAAGTTCATGGTAGAAACATTCCTCATTCCGGCAGTCTTCCACTAAGCTGTGAAACTGATCCCCTGAAGCCTCTTCTCCAATGCTTCAGTCAGTGGTCCATCACTGATGTCCTGCTGCCGGCTCAGCAGGGAGGATAGCAAGGGTCAAAAAGTGAGCCACTTAGACCAGTTCAACTTAGTCTTAGTCTAAGTTCCAGCAAGCTCAAAGATCACCCTCCATTAGTGTATGCGGTGGTGTCTGATGCTCTAATGGACAGGAAAGCGGCGATCCCCCGCACGCGCGCACATGGGAGACAGATAGAAGGGTGGAGATCAAACCATGGGAGTTGCATGGGAAGACGGCGATTCTCCAAAATCCACCACTCCCCCCCACGGGATGGCTGTAAGCCAATCAGATCTAAGGACCTAAGACTCCCTGGCCAATCGGGTCTCAGGACTGATTGGCTGGGGGGAGAATCAGAATCAGGAAGACAATAGAGAATATTCGTTTGCTATTGTCACACAACTGGGCGCTCTCAGGGCGCAGTGCTCTGTGCCCCGAGCCAATTCTTTTTTTAAGCCAATTAGAGCCTCAGGCTCTAATCACGTGCTTAAAAAAAAACGTTGAAACTCATGCCTCCAGCGCCCCTGAGTGTAGATTAGGGGCCGGGCGCATGGATTAGGGGGCGGCGCCCCTGCCCCCCATATGAACGGGCCTCTATTGAGTGTATGAATCATTTGATTTATCAGCCCCATTATATTCTAACTCTTCCTCCTCCTTCAATCCCAGTTCAAATTCTTCTCTGACCATCCCAAAAACGTCTCCCCTAGCAAAGCAGTCCTCCTTTCCATTTAGGTAAAAACCATCCTTAGCTAATACTGTGTGTTGTACCCCAATGAAAAGCCGGCATAAAGCTCTTGAAACCCAACTCCTTCCATCTACACTGGCTTGTCTATCTTGTTTTAGGCTCTGTAAACTGACCTTGTTTTTTCATTGTACTGCAATGCATGGAAGATGTTCACTGGTATAAAAGTTGTGGTATGTTGAGGGTCATGCTGTATGTATTCATTGCTGCATGAAAGCATGTTGGAAGTTCATTATAAAAAGGGGGCTAACGTTCATAAAACATATGTGTAATGAGCACTAATATGCATGATAACTCATGTTATTATGTGTGGAAACGCTCATGCTTCATAAGTTGACCCTTCACTACATATTTAAGAAACAAGATAAGTAGAAATTGTAGGAAAACATGAGAAATTACAAATTAAGTCTCTGACAAATGTGTGCTATTGACTTGCATTTGTTTTCCATCATTCTACCTCAGGTCAACACATTTCAGGTTGTATTAATCACTGATGGCAAGTCCACCTATGTTTTATATAATTACGCTGACATCCAGTGGACAACCGGAGCACACAGTGGTGGAGATGCCACTACGGGACTTGGAGGGACAACGGCTATGGTAAGTTAATTCAAAATGTTCAGCTTTGAATCTGGTTATTTAAGCTTTGCTTATACCTTATATGTTCCTTCATTATTTTACCTTATTGCACATCAACTAAATGGGGGAGCCCACCATATTTAAATATGAACTCCAGTCAAAGGGTTTTTCTTGACTTTGGATAGAACAAAGTCGATTTAAATACTCAAGTTGCTATTGCCATTTGTGTTTGTATTAGGCTCCATGTACACTAGCAGCTCCTAAACTTGAGTTGAGAAGCTTTTGGTGTTTTTTTGCCAAAGCTCCTAAACTCAACTCCATAAAAGCCTATGTGTTGAGGCAGGGCCGTCTTATCAAGCGTGCACCCCTGGGCACTGCCCAGGGGCCCCAGCCGCACATGGGGCCACATCAATTGCATACGTCCCTCCTTCGTCTCTGATTGCAAAAGACTCCTCTGAAATGCAATCCACACACCTGTTGCACACCTGCCTCCTCACCACCTGTTTTACCCCCCTAAATGCTGCATCACCCCCCCACCATAACCAGTTTTGGGGAAGATGCAGCACAGACCCTTTTATTTGAATGGGTTGCGTTTGGTGAGCAGTAGTGCCCGCCAAATGCAAGTGGTGATATAATTCTTATATAACTCAAAAAAATTCTTGCTGCAGTCATGGAGAAAAGCATTGTTGCTGCAGCATGCGCACAAGCCCAGCTGCTGCCTTGTAAGCTTAGGGTTTTCTGGTGTGAATTTACCTTTACCATTTGCACACTGTCAGATTTGCCCTGCAGTGCCTTGCGGTGAGGGGGAATGTTGTCTATGTGTCATTTTGATGACTGGTGGTCAGTGGTGTAGCGTGGGTTGTCAGCACCCGGGGCAAGGCAAGTAATTTGTGCCCCCTAGCCTGCGGGCTTTTAGCACTCCCTGAGTCCCTTCAAGTACAATAGTACTGACCTACCTGATTCCTATACTGACCACTACACTAACCTACTTGATTTCAACACTGACCAACCTGATTCCTTTACTCACCATTACACACTACACTGACCACTATACTATACCGTCCACTACACTAAGAACTACACTGACCACTATACTGTCCACTACACTGACCACTACACTGAGAACTACACTGACCACTATACTGTCCACTATACTATACTGTCCACTACACTACACTGACCACTATACTATACTGTCCACTACACTACACTGACCACTATACTATACTGTCCACTACACTGAGAACTACACTGACCACTATACTGTCCACTACGCTACACTGACCACTTTACTGTCCACTACACTGACCACTACACTGACCACTATACTGTCCACTATACTATACTGTCCACTACACTACACTGACCACTATACTATACTGTCCACTACACTACACTGACCACTATACTATACTGTCCACTACACTGAGAACTACACTGACCACTATACTGTCCACTACGCTACACTGACCACTTTACTGTCCACTACACTGACCACTATACTATACTGTCCACTACACTACACTGACCACTATACTGTCCACTACACTGACCACTATACTATACTGTCCACTACATTACACTGACCATGATACTGTCCACTACACATAGTTACATAGTTACATAGTTAGTCAGGTTGAAAAAAGACACAAGTCCATCCAGTCCAACCATAAAAAAAAAAAAAAAAAACGTACAATCCAATATACCCAATACTATACCCACAGTTGATCCAGAGGAAGGCAAAAAACTCCAGTAGAGCATGCTCCAATTTGCTACAGCAGGGGAAAAAATTCCTTCCTGATTCCAGAGAGGCAATCGGATTTTCCCTGGATCAACTTTACCTATAATTGTCAGTACCCAGTTATATTATGTACATTTAGGAAAGTATCCAGGCCTTTCTTAAAGCAATCTACTGAGCTGGCCAGAACCACCTCTGGAGGGAGTCTATTCCACATTTTCACAGCTCTTACTGTGAAGAAACCTTTCCGTACACTGTCCACTATACTGCCCACTACACTGACCACTACACTGTCCACACCACTACACTGTCCACTACACTATACTGTCCACTACACTGACCACTATACTGTCCACTACACTATACTGTCCACTACGCTGACCACTACACTGACCACTACACTACACTATACTGACCACTAGACTGTCCATTACACTGTCCACTACACTACACTGACCACTATATTGTCCACTACACTATACTGTCCACTACACTGACCACTATACTGTCCACTACACTATACTGTCTACTACACTGACCACTATACTGTCCACTACACTGCACTGTCCACTACACTATACTGCTCACTACACTATACTGTCCACTACACTCTTCTTTACACTATACTGACCACTACACTGTCAACTACACTGAGAACTACACTGTCCACTACACTGACCACTACACTGTCAACTACACTGAGAACTACACTGTCCACTACACTGTCCACTACACTGACCACTACACTGTCCACTACACTGACCACTACACTGAGAACTACACTACACTGTCCACTATACTACACTGACCACTATACTGACCACTACACTACACTAAGAACTACACTACACTGTCCACCACACTACACTACACTATACTATCCACTACACTGACCACTATACTATACTGTCCACTACACTGACCACTATACTGTCCACTATACTGTCCACTACACTATACTGACCACTACACTGTCCACTATACTGACCGCTATACTGTCCACTACACTATACTGTCCACTACACTGACCACTATACTGTCCACTACACTGTCTACAACACTGTCCACTACACTGTCTACTACACCAGTGGTCATCAACTCCTGTCCTCAGGGCCCACTAACAGGTCAGGTTTTATGTATTACCTTGGGGAGATGCAGACTAGAATACTGCAATCACTGAGCAGCAAATTATATCACCTGTGATGTATTTCAGTTATCTTGCAAACCTGGCCTGTTAGTGGGCCCTGAGGACAGGGTTGATGACCACTGCACTACACTACACTGTCCACTACACTGTCCACTATACTGTCCACTACACTGACCACTACACTGAGAACTACACTACACTGTCCATTACACTACACTGACCACTATACTGTCCACACCACTACACTGACCACTACACTATACTGTCCACTACACTGACCACTATACTAAACTGTCCACTACACTGACCACTATACTGTCCACTACACTGACCACTATACTGTCACTACACTACAATGACCACTATACTGACTACTATACTACACTGTACACTACACTATACTGACCACTATACAGTCTTCCTACACTGACACTACATATATGGCGCCTCTCTCTCCCCCCAGTCCATGTCCATCCATTCCTCACCTTCTTGTCCTGCATCGGTCTGGACTCCGGAGGATAGGAGGAGGAAGAGGAGGAGAAGGCAGCGACCCCGGCGGCTCACACTTGCCAGTGCTTCTCTCCCCCACGCTCCAGCCGCCATGTTCAGTGTTTCCTGGCACACTGTGATTGGGCGTATGGGGGTCATGTGCAGAGGCGGGACTTCAGGAGCAGGGCAGGCCAGCCCCACGCAGCACATGACCCCCATACGCCCAATCACAGGGCGCCGGACACTGAACATGGAGGCCGGAGCACGGGGGACACAGGAAATTAAAATTAGGAGGAGGCAGCCAGTAGTGACACTAGTGGCACCAAATTTTGCCCCCCTAAATGTCGCGCCCGGGGCCACGGCACCCCCCACGCTACTGCTGGTGGTTATCCAATTCAAGAAAACACCAGTCACCACACACCAGTGGTGGCCGTAATGCGGGGCTGGGTGCCGGACGCATTGATTCCAATGGAGTAATTTTTTTAAGCACGTAATTAGAGCCAGAGGCTCTAATAGGCTTCAAAAAAGGGTGGACTCGGGGCACAGAGCACTGCACCCCGAGCCCACCCAGTTGTGTGACAATATTGAATTTAATATTTGCTTATGTCTTCCTGATTTTCCTCCCGGCCAATCGGGAAGTGGGTACTAAAACCCATCACCTGATTAGCCGAGAGGATAAGTGATCCTATTGGCCACCGAGGAGGAGGGAGAAGATGCAGGGGAAGCACCAGGAGGAGACACTGCTCCCTGCCCAGAGGAAGCGCTGCCAGTGCAGGGCTTGGGACCGACCGACTAAGGGGGGTTCCTGTGAATGAACTGACTGCTCAGGGGGGAGGGGGTGGCGGAAGGTGAATTGTTTGCCACTGGGGAGGAGCCGAACACCCCCCGGTTCAGTTCACACCATAACTTGCGAACAGACAAAAAATGAGTGCAAACACCGTTAAAGTCTATAGGACGCGAACGTGAAAAATCAAAAGTGCTAATTATTATTGTTTATTGCCATAAAAAGTGTTTGGGTACCTGGGTCCTGCCCCAGGGGACATGTATCGATGTAAAAAAAAGTTTTAAAAAGGTCTGTTTTTTCAGGAACAGTGATTTTAATAATGCTTAAAGTAAAATAATAAAAATGAAATATTCCTTCCTATTGTGCCTAGGAGGTCCCCTTAGTCTGCCTGTAGAGTAGCGCATTTTTCCCATGTTCATAGCAGTGCCACAGCAAAATGACATTTCTAAAGGAAAAAATGTCATTTAAAATTGCTTGCGGCTGTAATGTATTGCCGGATCCCATCAATATACATTTAAAAAAACGGCGTGGGTCCCCCCCCAGTCCATTACCCTCTTTTTAGAGGCATCCAGCTCCCACTTCCTCCCGGGGCTTTGCTATGCCGGAAGGAAGTTCCCCTCTTCCCCCTCGCTCCCTGCAATCTTCTGGGACACGTCACTGGTCCCAGAAGATTGCCCCTGGCCATTAACAACGCGCAGTGCGGTTCGCGCATTCGCAGTGCGGCTCGCGCATTCGCAGTGCGTGCCTGGCTGTGAAGAATGCCGGCACCGTGGAGAGGAGGGGGAGGGGAACGGAGCTTCGTACGCCCGCATCGCTGGACCGTGGGACAGGTGAGTGTCCAATTATTAAAAGTCAGCAGCTACACTTTTTGTAGCTACTGACTTTTAATTTTTTTTTTTACGGCCGAACTCCACTTTAAGTTATACAAGTTTTTCAGAACACATACCATAAGCGTTTCCAACCAACACAAAGCCGATATTCATTTATCTAAATGTATTTATGATTACATCTTTGTTTCCACTTTTATGCCATTATGCACTAGATAATATAGTGATTTTTTACTTCACAGGCTGCATTAAATAATGAAAATGGTAGCGATTTCTATATCATCCCTGGTTCAGGTAATTCGTCTATAATCAATATAACATCCACAAGCAACGTGAATCTGCCGGGACGTTGGGCTTTTAAGGTGGATAGTCAAATCAAAGTGCAGCTGGGTAATATCTCAGGTCAGTGGATAAATAAAATTTATTATAAAATGTGCTTCATTTATGCTAATGCAAACTTCTGCGCTTTTACTCAGTTTTTTTTTTGCATGCTGTTCTATAATTTATTCATGCATATGGCTGACTATTGACTTTGATTTAAATTAGGGTTGTCTTTTGGCTGGTGTTTTATAATGTAAGATAAACTACTTCCTTATAGATATTTACTGATATTGTGAACTGACCGTAGCTGAGCGCTCTATAAATATATCATCTATAAACTGTCTGCAAACTCTTTACTCAAAAAAGCACAATATGCATCATAAAACCTTCCCTAAACATGCTAAATTAAAGAATTGCATTTTTCAGTGGCGGTCACCGCCTAACGTACTTGTACTGAAAATAGAAAAATGCAGCGCTCAAAATTATTTTGTGTAAAGTGATATTAAATATCAACAATACTGACAATTTGTGACATAAAATCCACCGGGTGAATGGTAAAAATCAAACATCAATAAACTGACAAAAAATAAAAAAAAATATATATATATATATATATATATAGTCCACCACGTGAATATTGATTGGCATCAAAAGAAAACAATCAAGATAAACATGTTGAGAAGAAGTAAAAGAGAATCTCATGAGGAAACCACCACCAATTGCATGAAGGCTTATCGGAAGTAGTATACCTAAAGAGGCATATACCACTTAAGTCAACCAGGCTTCTAGTGATGAACACTATATGTGATATGAAACCCTCAGTGATCCGAATAGTCATGATAACATTAGAATTGATAAACGGCACTGGTCTGCGGGTTGTTCTCACAAACAGGCAACTCAATTCAGATGAAGAGAGGGGCGACCAAGGAAGTTTTTCATACCCACACGTTGAAACCAAGAAATAAAACAGGAATATTTATTAATATTTATTAAAATAGATCAATTTGAATAAGATAAAATTGAACACTCACTTTTGTTGAAGTTATCAAAGGCTTATCAAACACAAAATGGCGCAGAAGTGATGGCAGCATTCGACCCGATGCGTTTCGTCTGAATAGACGTCGCTCCGGCTGTATTTTGCAGGCTGATTTAACCCCTTTTTCACCCACTAGCGGGGGGTTAAAACCGCCCCGCTAGCGGCCGAATGGCACCGATATAGCGACGGTAAAGACACCGGTGACGGCACAGTGTAAAGGGGTCTTAGAAGAAAAAACTAAAGTTGGCTTTACACCTGTAGGATTTTATTATAAATATCTTGTTTTCAGAACGTTCGTTCGATTATCTAAGAGTTGAAAGGGGAAGATTCAACGAACGTTTTTGACCAAAGCAAGCAAAACGGACAAGGATGGAAAATGTTTGTAGTAGGAAAAGTCATTTAAAACTAGTCAAGTCCCTCAGGTATTATCACCCATGCTGTACTGCCCCCCCCCCCCACCAATTACACTCCTCCACACCCTCCCCCTTTTCTCTATTTATGGAAAAAAAATTATATAGGGTCTGGGATTAAAAGTACCATTTCTGCCTTTGCAAATGACACTAAGCTATGCAATGGAATAACGTCCTTACAGGATGTCTCCAACTTACAAGCCAACCTCAACGCATCTAATTGGGCAACTAAGTGGCAAATGAGGTTTAATGTTGATAAATGTAAAGTTATGCACTTGGGGGATAAGAATATGCATGCATTATACATACTAGGGGGAGTACAACTGGGGGAATCTGTGGTGGAGAAGGATCTGGGGGTTCTGGTAGATCACAAGCTCAATAATAACATGCAATGCCAAGCTGCGGTTTCCAAAGCGAGCAAAGTCCTTTCTTTTATTAGGATAGGTATGGACTACAGAGAGAGAGAGATATAATTTTGCCCCCTTGTACAAATCATTAGTAAGACCTCATCTGGAATATGCAGTTCAGTTTTGGGCTCTAGTTCTCCAAAAGGATATCGGGGAACTGGAGAAAGTGCAGAGAAGGGCAACCACACTGATAAGAGGCTTGGAGGAGATCAGCTATGAGGAAAGATTAGAGGAACTGAATTTATTCACTCTTGAGAAAAGGAGATTAAGGGGGGATATGATCAACATGTATAAATACACAAGTGGTCCATATAGGGAACTTGTGTTGAGTTATTCACTTTAAGGTCATCACAGAGGACAAGGGGGCACTCTTTACGTCTAGAGGAAAAAAGATTTCATCTCCAAATATGGAAAGGTTTATTCACGGTAAGAGCTGTAAAAATGTGGAATAGATACCCTCCAGAGGTGGTTCTGTCCAGCTCAGTAGATTGTTTTAGGAAAGGCCTGGACTCTTTCCTAAATGTACATAATATAACTGGATACTATAGGTAAAGTTGATCCAGGAAATATGCCTCTCGGGGGATCAGGAAGGAATTTTTTTTCCCCTGCTGTGGCAAATTGGATCATGCTTTGCTGGGGGTTTTGCCTTCCTCTGGATCAACTGAGGATCAACTGTGTGAAGGATTGTGTATACGGGATTGTATTTTTTATTTTTTGGTTGAACTAGATGGACTTGTGTCGTTTTTCAACCTGACTAACTATGTAACTATGACAATTTTGAAAAAAATATATATATTTTTTACTTTTTGCTATAATAAATATCCCCCCAAAAAATGTAAAAAAAACGAATTTCTTTATCAGTTTAGGCCGATATGTATTCTTCTACATGATTTTGGTAAAAAAAAAAAAAAATCACAATAAGTGTATATTGATTGGTTTGCGCAAAAGTTATAGCGTCTACAAAATAGGGGATAGATTTTTGGCATTTTTATTATTTTTTTTACTAGTAATGGCGGCGATCAGCGATTTTTAGCGGGACTGCGACATTGCTGTTGTCAGATCGGACACTTTTGACACTTTTTTGGGACCATTCACATTTATACAGCTTACTGTGCTATAAAAATGCACTGATTACTGTATAAATGACACTGGCAGGGAAGGGGTTAACACTAGGGGGTGATCAAGGGGGTGTTTCTAACTGTGGGGGGGAGTGGACTGGCAGGGAGTACAGAGAGATCACTGTTCCTGATCACTAGGACCAGACGATCTCTCTCTACTGCCCTGACAGAGCGGGGATCTGTTTGTTTACATTGACAGATCCCCGTTCTGGCTCTCTGTGGAGCGATCGCGGGTGGCCGGCGGACATTGCGGCCACTGACCACGCGCATTGGCTCCGGCGCCCCACTGCATCTATTGCACAAAGCGACATACACCTACGGCGCAGTAGAGCCAACCTGCCGCAGTATAATGATGGCGGCTGGTCGGCAAGTGGTTAATCTTATCAATGCTTGTTTTTATATCGCGTTTGTAAGTGTGATTTTGAAGGGGGAGGATTTTTTTAGCAATAAACTGATTATGGGATTACGCTATGGAATCTGTTTCTTTTCTTGTGTGAGATGGCACTTGGAAAAGGATCCAGTCTACAGTGCGATTCACAGTGGATGGAGAGTTTAATGGTATAAGGAGTAGAAGATTGGATATCTGATGAGTGCAGTATCAATAGAGAGAGGAATCCACGAGGTGTGGTCATGGTGCTATGATCTTGAGAACTCACAGCATAGATACCTTAGATACCTCTACCTGTATATTCACTCCTCACAAGGGTGGAATATTCTTGAACATACAGTGTGGTTGACACTGAAGGAGCGTTGCTAATGCTTCAATGACTGATGGTTAAGCTTATGATTTATATCTTTGGGTTATTGTTCAATATCTCAATCTAACCTCCAATAAAGAAATATTGAAACTAGAAAAAAAAAAACTAGTCAAGTCCATGAAGGTTCCATCAAATGGTTGGACAAGCAATTTTTATACTTTCTTGTTTCGAATGTTCAAATGAAATTCTACAGGTGTAAGGCCAGCATAAGGGCAATAGATTCAAAGTAGTATGACGTGGATCTTATATAACAAGCATTATGTAACACAAGGAAGAACATGTGCAAGTTCACACATAAGCTTTAAAAAGAACATCTAGTTTACTAGTCTGAATTTCTCTTGTCTGGTTGCCCTCAAAAAACACGGAACATCATTTGAGAATATTCTTATTAGAAGAATGCTAAGGCTTTGCTTGTCAATCATGCATTGCGATGTATTCCAGTTATAGAAAGTACATTTGGTAAATTGTGGAAAATGTCGGAGTTTATTTGCTGAAACAAAGCAATTTGTAAGAAATACGAATTAGAGATGATTAACTTTCTGTTCCATATGGATCTAGAGGGCATCTTCTAAATGGATACAGGATGTGTCCAAAAGGTAATGTGACATCGAACAATCGTGTCAAAACAGATCAAAGAGTGCACATTGGGTCTTCGTGTGATTTTGTCAAATTGTTACTTGCCTTCGTAGTTTATACGAAAAGGTTGGGAACTGATAACAGTGGCTCATAGCTAGTAATCAACGCCATTGGATTATGAACACCTAAGTGTCATTTGCTTTAAGTAAACCTATGCGTTGCCCATGAAGAGCAAAGAAAGAGGTTCCATTTAATGGTGGACCCTACCAGTTGCCTAGTTGTACTTTTTTTTTTTTTCTTCTCCACCACTCTGTTCATCCACTGGAGGCAAAGAAAACTTCTTGGTACTGCTCCCACATGGGAAGGAGAACACTGGTGCTTGGTAATTGACCAGTTCAGGCACCCATTATGGTTATATGGGGCAGGGAGAGAGTCCTTACAACCGAATAAGCGCCAGGCCATGATTATGAGCTTACATAGGGCTTCCTTTTCTACACAGTCAGGTAAGTAGCTGGTAAGGCTGTCATTAACTTGAGCCTGTTGCATCTCCCTGCGTGGCAAAATAATGGTTTACTTAAAAAAAAAACTCATCAAAAAAAGCGTGTTTTTGGTGTGGGTGTGGAGAGGCATGGATAGATCTTCTCCCCCACCTCCACCATCATATGGTCTTTGAAATGGCTGTATCATATGACAATTTGAAAGGTAAGTAAAAAAAAAAACAGTACATATTTACCTTTTTGTTATTTTATGATTTGTTTTTTTAATGTTTTTGTGCATCTTTAATTGTATCTCTCTGTTTATCCAATATAACATTGCTCTGCTTACATCCCTAAGACCATGGTGCTACCACCAGGAACAAGAAGCAAAATTATTTTAAATTTCTGATAAGTTTTTTAGTTTTTTCTCCAACTGTAAGTAATCAATGTTGATCTACTGTTTCAATGCTTATTATTAAAGCATTTTTAAACATGTTTTCTTAAAGAGGATCTGTTTGATTATTGATAACCTAAGGTGTGAACCTCACCCAGTGTGTTTTGTACCCTGGCACAGCCCTATCAATCTCTGTGCCCCCTCTTTGCCCCTATAGGTCGGTACATTAGCTGTTAACCCAAAGATTTACTGACCCAGTGACTTTAAGTATTGGAGCAAGAGAATGTCGGGCACGCAGCTAGAATGGAGGTAAGCAATGGAAGCCTCCAGTCACTTCAATGGGAAGGCTTCTCCTCATATACACCAGGATATTGCTGACCAATCCCTGGGCAAAAGGGATGGCATTGACTGGTAGTATGGCAGTAAAGCACAGCGTATACTAGGCACGAGAAGTGTGAAATACTTAAAAATCCAATCTCTTCGAAGCTTTGTTGTTGTATTATGTTATGTATTTTGTTAGCAGGAGCAGAGCAGAGCTCCAACCACATTTTTCAACAGACTTGGGAAGGACCTTGCCGCGGTTCTGTTGCTCACAACCTGTTGACATCACTGCAGAGACCTGAATGCACACGTATGACTTTGTTTTGCTTTTCTTAGATTTGATCAGAAAGTTTACGTGTGTTTTGATTATAAATATTGACTAGAACACCAAAATATATATATATATATATATATATAATATCAAGAATAAAGTGTGCATAACACTGCGCTAACCCAATAAACAATAGTGAAGCTGCTACATACAAATATGACCAATATTCAAAACATGTAATAAATAATTGTAGCGCTAATAATAAACAAACTGAAAAGTGATAAAATGATCGGTAGAGGTGACCCACTGAAGCAATAAAAGTGTAAGAAAATAAATGAGTATAGTTCAATGGTTGAATTAGATTTCAATTAAACCACAATAAAATTATAGTCCCATAGTGAAAAATATATATGGTGAGTCCAACATGAATAGAAAATCTTCAGGTCTGTATTTTATCAGCATAAAATCTGGAACAGGAAATAGATGCAATACACTTACCAGAGACGGTGGATTTGGATGCCGGTGACACGAATCAGACAGGCTTAGAGATCCAAGACGGAAGTAATCTTTCAAGGAACCCCGGATCTCAGGGGGAATCCCTCCTCTGTTCCGCCGATCAAGACTGCCAGTCCGGAGAGACCGAGGGGAAAGATGGAATGTCCAAACCTCATAGGAGTCCCGGAAATGTATAAAGGCTCGAAAAAAATGTATAAAATGCGCCAATGGTGCAGATCAAATGGTATATTTATTGGGCAACACCAATGACCCAAAACAGTTAAAATAGCGTGATCACGTAAATAAAATCAAGTGTAGGGAAGAGTGTAGCTCGTCCGACGCGTTTCATCCAATTGGACTTCAACTGGATGCCCCAGTTGAAGTCCAATTGGACGAAACACGTCGGGCGAGCTACATTCCTCCCTACATTGATGATAATCATTTTATCACTTTTCAGTTTGTTTATTATTAGCGCTACATTTATTTATTACACATTTTGAATATATAATATCAGTTTCAAGTGTAGCGTTTGCAGAGAGGTAGTTCAGCTGCCAAAGTGTGTTTAAGGGCTTCCTGGCCATATATGCATCATAGACAAAGCAGATGAGTTTCTTGGCTAGTTTTGGGATCATTTGGGTTTGCTTAGCCCTGCAGGCAGTTCCATCACAGCCTGCATGTAGTTTCTCTCTCTCCTCTCCCTCTCTTCCTCTTCCCCTCTCTCCTTCCCTCTTTCCCTGTCACTCTTTCTTTTTAAAACAGACCACCTCCACTCAACCCAGAGGAAATGTATATTGTCTCTCTCTTTCTCCCTCTCTCCTTTCCTCTCTCTCTCTCTCTCTCTCTCCCCCTCTCCCTCTCTCTCCCTCTGCCTCTCTCACTCTGCCTCTCCCCCTCTCCCTTCCTCCCCCCCCCTCAGTCTCTCTCTTTCTCCCTCTCTTTCTCTTTTCCCTCTCTTTCTCTCTTACCCCCTTCCGCTCTCTCCCTCAGTCTCTCCTTTTCTCCCCCTCTCCCTCTCTCCCTCTCCCTTCATCTCTCCCTTCCTCTCTCCCTTTCTCCCTCTCTCTTCCTCCCTCCCTCTTTCTCTCTCTCTTTCTCTTTCTCTCTCTCTCTCTCTCTCTCTCTCTCTCTCTCTCTCTCTCTCTCTCTCTCTCTCTCTCTCTCTCTCTCCCTCTCCTTCTCACTCTCTCCTTTTCTCTTTCTCTCCCTCTCTTCCTTTCTCTTCCTCGCCCTCCCTCCCTTTCTCTCCTTCTCCCTCTCTTCCTCCCTCTTCCTCTCTCCCTCCCCCTTCCTCTCTCCCTCTCCCTTCCTCTCTCCCTTTCTCCCTCTCTCTTCCTCTCACGCTCGCCCTTTCTCCCTCTCCTTCTCATTCTCTCTGTCTCCCTCCCCCCCTCTCCCTTTCTCTCCCTCTCTCTTCTCTCCCTCTCTCCCTTTCTCTTTCTCTCCCTCTATCCCTCTCTCCTTTTCTCTTTCTCTCCCTCTCTCCTTTTCTCTTTCTCTCCCTCTCCCCCTTCTCTTTCTCTCCCTCTCCCCCTTCTCTTTCTCTCCCTCTCCCCCTTCTCTTTCTCTCCCTCTCTCCCTCTCTCTTTCTCACCCTCTCTCCTTTTCTCCCCTTCTCCCTCTCTCCATCTCCCTTCCTCTTTCCCTCTCCCTTCCTCTCTCCTTCTCTCCCTCTCCCTCCCTCTCTCCCTCCCATGCTCTCCCTTTCTCTTTCTCTCCCTCTATCCCTTTCTCTCCTTTTCTCTCCCTTTCTACCTTTCTCTCCCTCTCTCTTTTTCTCTTTCTCTCCCTCTCTCCCTTTCTCCTTTTCTCTTTCTCTTTCTTTTGTCACACTTTCTCTTTAAAACATACCACCTCCACTCAACCCAGAGAAGACGGATGTAAACCCTCACATATACCCAGTGAAGTGAACAGCCTCAGATGATACACGGAGATGAAACAAATCTCCCTACATAAGTTTTACATGTATATCTGCTGTCTTCATCTTTATTTACTGTTTACAAAGTGCACATCGGGAAAGAGGTTTTCTCTTCCTGTTAAGCACTGGGAGTGTAGTCTTGGCATACAGCCAAGACAGCTGATTGGAGGAAAGGCACACACCCCCACTCCACATAGGCAGAGACTTGCAGAGCTGTGCTGTGACAAGTCAAGCTCTGTGCTAATCTATTTATAGCAACCTCTCACAACACAAATTTCAGCTGCTTTTATCTCCTGTGTAGGAGAACTTGTCAGAAGTTATCATGCTGATAACAGAGCAACAAGACAGCAGAAACACATGGGACTTAGGGCTTTGAAGAGAGATAAGAAAACACTACAGATATGTGTGCTTAGGTCAAATTTCATGAATCAGGTTTACATCCACTTTAAATTATACCAACCCCTGGATTTAGTGAGGCTATCCTTAACAATATATAAACTAAAAGAATACAAAGTAGCAACATTTATTCTTTGGTCTTTTTGCAGTGGGTTCAACAGTGTTTGTGCCAACGCTTCCTATATTTATAAGTAATGTAAACACAATAATACAAAACAGCAAAGCCATCATATCCGTGTACTAATAAGAGCAAAATGTATTCCTGAACTTTATTAGTCAGATAAGCCTTGTCTGTGCCTCTCTCTGCTTTAGTTTATTTGTATCCCCCTGTACAATAAGAGTGCCTTTCCTGAGACTTTCTTATTACTAGACATGTGAAATTCGTCTTGTTCCAAATTAGTTTTTTAATGAATTTCGACAAATTTGTTAATTCGGAAACAACCAAATTAACAAGAACCCATTTAACAAATTTTTCTGAATATTAATAATAATAATAATAATAATATAATATAATATTATAATAATAATAATATAATAGTAAATTTGAATATTCAAAAATTCGTAAATTTGTAAATTCAAAAATTCGTAAATTCATAAATTCAAAATTCGAAAATCCAAAAACCAGAAAATTTGAAAATCTGAAATGATACCGAACTATTAAATTAAAGGTATTGGAATTTCCTTTCAAATTTGGCTGTTAGTGAACATAACAAATACAAATTTATCCGAAGTTACGAATCAGAAATAAGGAATGCCGCTTCTAAAAGAATGGTACGTAACTAATTAATAATAATAAATAACAATAATAATAAAAAGTTTTTAATTATTATTATTTATTATTAATTTGTTCCATTTGTTTAGATGCAACATTCGTTATCTCGGAAAATTCGTAACTTCGGATAAATTTGTAATTGTTACATTCACAGACAAATTTTAAAGAAAACTCCAATACCTATCATTTAATAGTTAGATAGTTATTTAGTTAGTTATTATTTAGAATTGTCGGCAGTGCATGTCTACTCTTTACAATCATGATCATATTATGATAATTGTTTACATGAAAGTCTGGCCATTTTGCAAGATTCAATGGTCCTTCCAACTGGAAGCCAAAGAGAGACAAAAATAATAAGGTGCTACAGGATCCGATGAAGAAGGCTGACTGGAATCATCTATGTGCATAATTTCATATTATAATGAGTAAAAGTGTATCTACTTACAACGCAACTGTCCTCATGCTAGCCCATTTTCAAACTTGGATCTATGGTACCTTCGTTGCCATGTAGACAACCATGTTTCCAGGCCTAAGACATTTGGTGGGAGACTGACTTCTTTGCAAAGAAAAGCAGAGGCGGCTCTCTAATTAGCCAAATTAGGCGGTCGCCTTAGGCCTCATCCCCACAGGGGCCTCGCAGTCGCCTAATTTGCCCATACCACAACCTCGATAATTGTCTGGGACTGTCCTACTATATGATCTATTCTGGACCCAAAGTCCCAGGAAATCAGAGTCCTGCAATGCCCGCGGCTTGTGCAGGGTGTCTCCATTCCCGCACGCTGTGAGCTCCACTGTGCATTGCAGCCGGCATCTCTCTCCAGCTGCCTGACACGCACCCAGTGCACTGCGGAGCGAACTGAACCCGCCCCTCCTCCTCCTGCTGTGATGTTTCCTGCTGTGATATTTTCCTGTGCACAGAGGAGGAGGAGGGAAGGAGGTGCCATTGAACTGCTGGGGCAGTAGACAGATTGGGAGACAATGGCTGCTGCACTGGCATGCTTTCTTATCAGTGCAACAGCCAATGTTTTTGATCAGTAGACACTGTACTGCTCAGGGGTAACTTGTAGTTTCAAACAAACACATAAAATCTTCTGTACTTGAAAGTGGTTCTCAAATGTTTAGCAAAAAAGAACACTAAACAGGCGCTCCAGTGTAAAAAAAAAAAAACACAGAAAACTGTTACATGTATGGGGAATGTAATAGCTGGACTCAAAGCATGTGTTAGCCATCTTGGGCTATGTTTCTCATAAAACAATAATGTCCAAGAATGATGGACATTCTTGGACATTATGCGCAGTGAACATTTACAGCCCCGATCTGTGCCGCGGCGATGTGACTCCTGTGCACACGCGTGGGAGTGACGTCATTGCGGCTCGGTTTATCAAATAGGTGAAGGCACCGGACCCGGAAAGATAGACCCAGCGACAATGGAAGCGCCGGGGGCCTGGCGGATCAACCCCACTGCAGCACTGGAGGACACCATATGACAGGTAAGTCTGCCATAATGTACTAATATGCTGTGCATAACCCACCTGGGGGGGCCCTAAAAAAAATAGTTATAGTGGACTTTACTTCAACTTTAGGATTTGGTTCCCCAATACTTTTCCGGTTCAATCGTTTTTATTGAGAATAACATTATAACAAAGTACAAGCTGAGCATATAAATCCCACACAGGGGATTGAAATAGGATTAAAAGAAACATGTAAACATAAAAGACGCACACTTTTTTAGGTAGGTTAGTCAAAACAAAAATGGTTCTAAGTTCAAATTTATTTTTTTTTGGCTTCCCCTTAGTAAGAAGCACTTGAAAATCCAGTTGTCCAAGTTTTTGGTTGAAGTTCCATCCATCGGCACTAGAGGGAAAGCTACTATTTAAGATTGGATGGGACGCTGGTGCTTCACATTATTATCTGCGATGACTGAACAGGCGTAATAGGAATCCTGTACAAGGTAAGAAGAGAAAGCATCACCAATGGGCTGTTATTGCTTTAAAGCACTATTAAAATTTTCCTAACACTTGGTGTTCAATATACTGTATGTGAAGTTTCCAGGAGATGCTATCAGAACCTAAGTTATATAACTGAGAACTGAAATATGTGTGGGTGGGGGGGGGGGTGAAATATCCTATTGCCAACTTTAATTTTTGCTATTTTGCCTTAACCATTGTAACTCTTGTACCTGTATACACTTGACGCCAAATATATGTGAGCACTCAAAGACATCTATTAGGGAATATATATTGGGAACTTAAATCTGTGGGGAAAGGTGGGGGGGGGGGGATTTTTCTTATTTTTCTATAGCTATTTTCCTGTCCATTACACTTCCAGGTCGTCCTAACCATTTCAGAGAGGGTGAAGAAGGGAAGCACCACCTGAGTGCAGTATTAGTGAATACTTTTAATGACACAAAGTTTAAAAACACTTACAAAAGACATAATTAAAAAGGGCTCATCTGTAGATGGATGATCCTGGTGGGTTCCTGGGGGGGATGATCCTGGTGAGTTCCTCGAGCTCCAGTCTGGGTGATGTGTCAGCGATGTAAGGCTGTTAGAGAAGCTTTTCAGCAGATGGTTCGTCTCCACGCCGGCCCCAGCCTCCCCCTGATGGCCACAGGACGAACCATCTGCTGAAAAGCTTCTCTAACAGCCTTACATCGCTGACACATCACCCAGACTGGAGCTCGAGGAACTCACCAGGATCATCCCCACCAGGAACCCACCAGGATCATCCATCTACAGATGAGCCCTTTTTAATTATGTCTTTTGTAAGTGTTTTTAAACTTTGTGTCATTAAAAGTATTCACTAATACTGCACTCAGGTGGCGCTTCCCTTCTTCACCCTCTCTTACATGTCACAGAGCCAGCTCTCTGGGGATAGCGGCCGCCTTCTAGATCCATTGCTTCATCAACCTACTTCACACATTGTGAACTGCTACACCTTTTTAACCCCTGGACTGCCAAACCCTTTTTAATCATGTAATCCCATATCCATATGCTTCTAACTGCCAGACCCTCATTAACCCCTGGGCTGCTAACTTTTTAGCCATGGACTATATGCCTGGCCAATCCGATTAATCCTGAATATTGTATACTGTATATGCGCTTGAAGTTATCATTATCTTTATCCGTCCTAACCGTTTCAACTCTCATACCTGTGTACACCTTAACCACCTCAATACCGGGCACTTACACCCCCTTCTTGCCCAGGCCATTTTTTCAGCGCTGTCACAATTTGAATGACAATTCCGCAGTCGTGCTACACTGTAACCATGTGAAATTGTTATCATTTTCTTCACACAAATAGAGATTTCTTTTGGCGGCATTTGATCACTCCTGGGTTTTTTATTTTTTTCCTAAAAAAAAAAGACCAAAAATTTTGAAAAAAATAAAAAGTTTTTCTTAGTTTCTTTGAGTAATTTTTCTCCTTCACTGATGTGCGCTGATGAGGTGGCACTGATGGGCACTGATGAGGTAGCACTTATGGGCACTGATTAGGTGGCACTGATGAGCATATGAGAAATAGGCCGCACTTATGGGCACTGAAAGGTAGCACTGATATGTGGCAGGCACTGATGAGCACTGACAGGCGGTCTTGATGGGTGGCACTGGTGGGCACTGGGCACAGATAGGTGGCACTGGTGGGCATAGATAGGCAACACTGGTGGGCACAGATAGGCATCACGGGTAGAAGGCACTGATGGGCACTGATGGGCATTGATGGGTGGCATTGATGGGCAGCAGTGATGGGCATTGAAGGACAGCACTGATAGCCAGCACTGACTGGCAACACTAATGGCCACTGATTGCTGGCACTTGTGGGCACTGATTGGTGGCAATTGTGGGCACTGGTTGGCACTGATTGCTGGCAGTGGTGATGATCTGTATCCTGATTACATACCTAGCTGTCCCCTGTGAGGAGTTGCCGCTGATCGGTTCTCCTCTCCGCACACTCGGTCAGTGTGAGGAGAGGAGAGCCGATCACATGGTTGGACACAGCCGATCACATGGTTAAAGAGCCGCGGATATATATATATATATATATATATATATATATATATATATATATATATATATATATATATATATATATGTGTATATATATATATATATATATATATATATATATATATGTATATATATATATATATATATATATATATATATATATGTATGTATGTATATGTGTATATATATATATATATATATATATATATATATATATATATATATATATATTAAGGGCTTGTTCACACTTGATTCATAACATGGCTTCAGATGTGCTTTTTTAAAGCTTTCTGAACGCTACTGAAAGCTCCTGTCACTAAATAAAATGGTTAGCTAAGGGCTCATTTACACTTGCTTCGGCTTCAACACAAACATTACCGGCTTGTTTACACTTGCTTCAAAACAAGGCTATGGACAGGCTTTGTTAAAGCTTTCTGAATGCTAGTCAAAGCTCCTGTTACTAAATAAATTGGTTAGTTAAAGAACATAATGGAATGAATATGAAAATACAAATCATACAATTAACTTGTCCCATTTAATGAGACTATAATGTCTCTGGAGCAAAGTTATTTGCAAAAGAAAAATTACTTTTTAAAAAATAAATAGAAAAGGGGTTAATAAGGGGTTAAACGAGAATCTGTTTTATTTTAAAAAATGAACTTGACTTTAAGGTTCTAGACTTGCCATCCTAGATGTGCAAAGCTAAAGATCCTATCACCTGTATCAACTAATTAAAACTTTACAATTGAGTAAACTGGCTTACTCATATTTTGTATTAAACCACTAAACCCAAGGATCCTACCCTGAGACTGAATGTTCCTTGGAATCAGAGCTTTAAAGAAATAACTAGACCGGGACCTTAAAATCTATACATCGGGCTGTTCGTTGAGGTGACCCCCATAGTAATAGTATCTATGTGCGGTACTTTGTATCCTTCACTCTTCTCCATACATGGAAAGCTTGGAGATCCAAGTGGGGGGTCTGGACATCTCCAAATGGGTTTTTCCAAAGAGGTTGTGATAATGAATGATTCCTCTACCTGAGGTGCTCTTGATTACAATACAGAACCTGCCCAATAATTACAAGAGGTCATCTAAAGTAGGAGTGTGATTGTAATTATTTCATTATCTACAAGCCTAATGTTTAGGGGGGTGGAGGTACAAGAGCACTGTGGAGTATAGAAAGCACCATGTGCAGTGAGGGGGACCATGATCTATATACTTGGTTATTTGCTTGTACGTTGTGCCATTATGTGAACAGGCTGCCCCATTTACCTGAACCCTTTGCTACCAGCCTTATCTGCCCTAACCCTCCCCCCTCCCCTCGTTTTCCTGGGCCACATTCCCTAGGGTTCTATTTGCTCCTCTTTTGGACAATGCTCAGCATCACTCCTCCTGCAATATATATATATATATATACTGTATATCAAAAGCATCTACAGAGTCGTGCTGAATGAATGTTTACATACACCAATATAAAAGAAACAATAAGTGAAATCTAGTCGAGATAGATAGATAAAGCTCCAAAATAATGGGAATATTCTTGTCAGTGCATCTGCAAAATCACCACCATCCGTCACCCGAATGTGAAATCGTCTGAAACACCACCACCTATTCAGACAGAATACTCGCTTACCAGCTCACATAGACCTCCTGTCACGGAAGGTCAATAGCGCTTGTGGCTACACACCCAGCTAGGGCCTTTTGATGCCGTCTGAAGATGCTCTCAAAACCATAGATAAAGACCATCAAGATGATGTTCCCGTACAGTCATCTCCAAAAATACAAAAAGCTCCTCCAGTGTAAAATCTTCTGACATTTATTAAGGTAAGATAAGATTGCACTTACATCAAGATGGCTGAAAAATGCCTTGTTAACAATCTCGCCGGCCGGTGATCCAGCTGCAACCCGTCCTTCTGGGACTCGAAGAACGCGATGATGTCAGCAGGTCGCTCCACCCTATGTGTTTCGCCATGCAATTACATCATCCAGGGCAGGCGTTTTGTCATACAAAGGCGTCATCCGGGGCAACCAGACTTCCTAATTTTATGACAAACTGCGTTGGGTGGAACGACGTGCTGACATCATTGCATTCTTCGAGTCCCGAAATGATAGGTTGCTGCTGTATCCCCGGCTGGAGAGATTGTTAACAAGGCGTTTTAAATTCATCTTGGTGTAAGTGCAATCTTATCTTATCTTAATATTTGTCATAAGATTTTACACTATGTGGAAGCTTTTTGTCTTTTTGGGGATGACTGTACAGGAACATTATCTACATGGTCTTTATCTATGGTTCTGAGGGCATCTTCAGAAGGCACCAAAAGGCCCTGGCTGGGTGTGCAGCCACAAGCGCTATTGACCTTCCGTGACAGGAGGTCTATGTGAGGTGGTAAGCTAGCATCCTGTCTGAGTAGGTGGTGGTGTGTGTTGTGTGTGTGTGTGTATATATATATATATATATATATATATATATATATATATATATATATATATATATAGTATATGTATTCTCTCTATCCTTGAACTTCCTCTGAAGTCTCCTGAGGAAGACTTCATGGTGGCCATTTTGCAGATGCATTGACAAGAATATTCTCACCTCTGAAATTATTTCACCATTTTGGACTTATTTTTATTTATTTATTTTTATTTATTTTCACTAGATGTCACTTGCTGTTTGTTTCATAAGGGTGTAAACACTCATTCAGCATGACTCTGTAGATGCTTTTGATTATTATGGGACTGTGTTTATATCTCACAGGAGAGGAGTTACTGCTTGAATAATTAATGAATTTTTCATTTCTTTTAGTTTTATTAAGCATGGTTATTAATTTTCATATATATATATATATATATATATATATATACAGTATATGTATTCTCTCTATCCTTGAACTTCTTCTGAAGACTCCTGAGGAAGTGGTTCACCATGAAACACTTTGGGACTTTTAGCACACCCACAGATGCAGAACCATTGGATATCGGAGATCAATACATTTTTTTTTCTCCTTAAGTTGGATGATTATGTTACTTTATAAGTTCTGATATGGTTTAGGTGCAATATGCAATGTGAAGTTTTTTCAAAATAGGAGTGATAAATACAGTAGGACACCTCTACTTGGTGGATTGTTTTTAAGAATATTTTTTAACATCGTTTGTATAAATAAAATATGGATTTTTTAATGAAACATTTTGAAGGGGTGATTTTACTCCTGAGAAACCAGTGCTTATAAGGATGTTTCATTGCTCATCCAAGCAGCCTTCTGCAGTTCTGAAAAGTTTGAGGGACATAGCCAAGGGTTTATAGCCACATGGGTAACTCAATCACCCTAAAATGGTTGTAAACCCTTACATTTACCCAGTGAAGTGACTGGCCTCAGGTGATACACAAAGATTATTTAACTCCTCCTATATAAGTTGTACCTATTTATCTGCAGCCTTCTGTTCTCTTCTCCACATCAGTTCAAAGAGCAGAATTTATAAAGCTTGCCTGAGTGTTCAGAAAAAAAAGGTGGCAGAGAGCTGAAGTTACACAATGAGGAGAGCTCTGAGAGCTGATTGGAAGGAAAGGGGCCCCTACACGCAGCACACAGGAACAGAGCTGAGGCTGTCAATCAGCTGGAGGTCCCTCCCCTGTCACCTTTTTTCTCTTGGTGTCAGGAAAACTTGCCAGAAGTGACTCATGCTGATACCAGAGGACTAAGGCAGCAGACAGAAATGACACTTGGTGCTCTTAATTGAGACAAGTACACCATATAGAGGGATATGCTTTGTTCATCTTTCATTTCTGAGGTTTCAAACCACTTTAATCCAATCACTATGGGACATGTCAAAGGTACCACTGATCTCCCTGTATTCCAACTGTATTCGGGCCTATTGTCTTAACTGAATTCTCGTAACTCAACTAGGCAGTGCAATAAGGAAACAAAATGCTTAAATTATTTTATAAGACTGTTGTCCCTCAGAAATTCCAGGTAAAGGAATCTGAAAAATTTGCAAATATCATGCTTTGACTTTTAATGATTTACTCCCTACGAGGAAGCAAAGCTCAACAACTAGTAAACATGCTGCAAAAAGTCAGAAAATGGTTCACTCCTACAGTCCTAGTGGTGTGCAAATTTGCTGTAAATGTATCAGTTTGATATAAGTCAAGAGAAAATTATTACCGATCTTGAATGACATAAATACTAACGTTTAGACAATCTGTGTACATAGTTGAGTATCTGATTCCTTCAGAGATACAGAATGTCAATGGTACAGGGAAATTATAATACTTTCAGCAGGGTGTATTTTCAGGGTTTTGCACATTTTTTATTTTTTTGGGGGTTTTATAATGAATGTGTGGGGTGCTCAAACAATAGTAGGCCCAACAGATGGTACCAAAGAGTACTTTTATTATTATTAAAAAAAAAGTTTTTTTAAACCTATTGAAAAGGTTCCAGAGGCGCATGCACGGCTCGTAAAGATGGCGGACGCGTAATTCACAGGCTCCGGTCCCCGTCTCCTCTCCGGTCCTCTTACCAGCTCACATAGACCTCCTGTCATGGAAGGTCAACAGCGCTTGTGGCTACACACCAAGCCAGGGCTTTTTTATGCCATCTAAAGATGCTCTCAAAACCATAGGTAAAGACCATCCAGATGATGTTCCCGTACAGTCATCTCCAAAAATACAAAAAGCTCCACATAGTGTAAAATCTTATGACATTTATTAAGGTAAGATAAGATTGCACTTACGTCAAGATGGCGGCTTAAAAATGCCTTGTTAACAATCTCGCCAGCAAGTGATGCAGCAGCAACCCGTCCTTCTGGGACTTGAAGAATGCAATGACGTCAGCATGTCGCTCCACCCTATGTGTTTCGTCATGCAATGACATCACCCAGGGCAGGCGTTTTGTCATACAAAGGCGTCGTCCGAGGCAACCAGACTTCGTCATTTTATGACAAACTGCGCGACATTGCGTTGTTCGAGTCCCGAAATAACGGGCTGCTGCTGTATCGCCGGCTGGCGAGATTGTTAACAAGGCATTTTTAATTCATCTTGGTGTAAGTGCAATCTTATCTTATCTTAATATTTGTCATAAGATTTTACACTATGTGGAGCTTTTTGTCTTTTTGGGGATGACTGTATGGGAACATCATCTGGATAGTCTTTATCTATGGTTTTGAGGGCATCTTCAGAGGGCACCAAAAGGCCCTGGCTGGGTGTATAACCACAAGCGCTATTGACCTTCTGTGACAGGAGGTCTATGTGAGCTGGTAAGCGAGTATTCTGTCTGAGTAGGTGGTGGTGTGTGTATATATATACATAGATAGATATCTATCTATAGATATCTATCTAGATAGATAGATAGATAGATAGATAGATAGATAGATAGATAGATAGATAGATAGATAGATAGATAGATAGATAGATAGAGATATATGTATAGATATATCTCTATATATATATCTATATATATAATATATATCTATCTATATTTATACATACAGTATATGTATTCTCTCTATCCTTGAACTTCCTCTGAAGTTTCCTGACGAAGACTTCATGGTGGCCATTTTGCAGATGCATTGACAAGAATATTCTCACCTCTGAAATTATTTCACCATTTTGGACTTATTTTTATTTATTTATTTTTGTTTATTTTCACTAGATGTCACTTGCTGTTTGTTTCATATGGGTGTAAACACTCATTCAGCACGACTCTGTAGATGCTTTTGATTATTATGGGACTGTGTTTATATCTCACAGGAGAGTTGCTGCTTAAATAATTGGTGAATTTTTAATTTCTTTTAGTATTATTAAGCATGGTTATTATTTCTCCTATATATATATCTATATTCATATAGATATATATATATGTAGCACTAACTCACGGTGGAGCTGCTGGTTTAAGCGGGTCTGTTACCTTCACCTTGCTTCCCTTGGTTTCACCGGCACCGGGTCTAGGGGTTCCGTTGAGTTTACTTCTGGACGACACACGCACCAACACTGGAGTACGTTTTCAATGCTTTATTGAACAAACAAACTTTAGGAAGTAGCAGGAAAGAGGCGGAAAAGGAAACTTTCAGGAGAAACTCAAATATCTTCTTATAGAATCTTAGCGACAAATGTCCTGGTAGAATTCAGATAATTAGGTGGAATGCGCTCCCCTTGTGGGACACACTCTTTGCTCGTCTGGATAGGCCTCTCTCACCGGTCTAGCAGCCAGCACACAGCACGAACTAAAAGTCTCTGCCACAGACTTGCTTGGGGAGTAAATCCGCACGATCCTCTGCCACAGGATGTATCAGATTTTTCTGCAGTGAAAGTCAGTCACAGTGTCTGAACCTTTAGGCCGAACCGGCAACACTATGCTGTATAGTTACTTCTTTTGGATACGTCCTTCAACCGAGTCACCAGGCCCCTCTATAGACCAGCACGCTGCATGATCTCTCCAAGACGGGTCCTCCCCTGGGATCTCCTCAGCCGTTCAGCTTCGTTACACGGGACCGACAGCTTAGGACCATTCCTCGGCCGCGGTGGTAGGCCCCAGGCAAGCCTCTGGACCCACCCCTGCTGTATCGTGGGCCTCCCGATCAGAGGACCACGAGGTAGCTCCTTAACGCATACCTGTCGGCCAGGAGGGCCAGCAGGTGGCTGTAAAATGACCCTAGAACATGGCGTCTCTCCCATAAATACCCTCTTCCCAGAATGCAACTCGGAGGACCCCCTCCACCGAGCTTGCCTCCGAGACAGAGGAGCATCTAGACACGTTGCCTTTCCAACACTAACCAGTGGTAACAGCGACACCCACCGGTCAGCACGGAAGCACACACAACGTCAGCCAAGCTGGAACAGAGGCGAACATTTAACCTTCCTAACACACAATTTACTAAATTTACTTAACCTGCGGTAGATTGTAAATCTACCAGCGCTACATATACAGTATATGTATTCTCTCTATCCTTGAACTTCCTCTGAAGTTTCCTGAGGAAGTGGTTCACCATGAAACACGTTGGGACTTTTAGAACACCCTACAAATGCAGAACCATTGGTTTTTGGCGATCAATACATTTATATGTTTTCTCCTTAAGTTGGATGATTAATTTTTATATATATATATATATATATATATATATATACAGTATATGTATTCTCTCTATCCTTGAACTTCTTCTGAAGATTCCTGAGGAAGTGGTTCACCATGAAACACTTTGGGACTTTTAGCACACCTACAGATGCAGAACCATTGGATATCGGAGATCAATACATTTTTTTTTCTCCTTAAGTTGGATGATTATGTTACTTTATGGTTCTGATCTGGTTTAGGTGCAATACGCAATGAGGAGTTTTTTCAAAATAGGAGTGATAAATACAGTAGGACACCTCTACTTGGTGGATTGTTTTTAAGAATATTTTTTAACATCGTTTGTATAAATAAAGTATGGATTTTTTAATGAAACATTTTGCAGGTGTGATTTTACTCCTGAGAAACCAGAGCCTATAAAGATGCTTCATTGCTCATCCAAGCACTCTTCTCCAGTTCTAAAAAGTTTGAGGGACATAGCCAAGGGTTTATGACCACATGGGTAACTCAATCACCCTAAAGTGGTTGTAAACGCTTACATTTACCCTGTGAAGTGACTGGCTTCAGGTGATACACAAAGATTATTCAACTCCTCCTATATAAGCTGTACCTATTTTTTCTGCAGCCTTCAAAGAGCAGAATTTATAAAGCTTGCCTGAGTGTTCAGATAAAAAAAGGTGGCAGAGAGCTGAAGTTACACAGTGAGGAGAGCTCCGAGAGCTGATTGGAAGGAAAGGGGCCCCTTCACACAGCACACAGGAACAGAGCTGAGGCTGTCAATCAGCTGGAGGTCCCTCCCCTGTCACCTTTTTTCTCTTGGTGTCAGGAAAACTTGCCAGAAGTGACTCATGCTGATACCAGAGGAATAAGGCAGCAGACAGAAATGACACTTAGTGCTCTCAATTAAGACAAGCACACCCTATAGAGGGATATGCTTTGTTCATCTTTCATCTCTGAGGTTTCAAACCACTTTAATCCGATCACTATGGGACATGTCAAGGGTACCATTGATCTCCCTGTATTCAAACTGTATTCAGACCTTTTGTCTTAACTGAATTCTCGTAACTCAACTAGGCAGTGCAATAAGGAAACAAAAATTTTTTATAAGACTGTTGTCCCTCAGAAATTCCAGGTAAATGAATCTGAAAAATTTGCAAATATCATGCTTTGACTTTTAATGATTTTCTGCCCCAGAGGAAGCAAAGCTCTACAACTAGTAAACATGCTGCAAAAAGTCAGAAAATGGTTCGTTCCTACAGGCCTAGTGGTGTGCAAATTTGCTGTAAATGTGTCAGTTTGACATAAGTCAAGATCACATTATTACCGATCTTGAATGACATAAATACTTACGTTTTGACAATCTGTGTACATAGCTAAGTATCTGATTCCTTCAGAGATACAGAATGTCAATGGTACAGGGAAATTATAATACCTTCAGCAGGGTGTATTTTCAGGGTTTTGCACGTTTTATTATTTTTGTGGTTTTATAATGAGTGTGTGGGGTGCTCAAAGAGTAGTGGGTCCAACAGATGGTACCAAAGAGTACTTTTTAAAAAAAAAATGTTTTTAAACTTATTGAAAAGGTTCCAGAGGCGCATGTGCGGCTCGTAAAGATGGCAGATGCGTAATCCACAGACTCCGGCCCCCGTCTCCTCTTCCGCGGCTCCCAGGGCTTGTGCTCCGCCCTGACTGCACCTACCGCAATGCGAGCTACATCACTCACCTCTGGTAGATTCCGGGCACCTCATGGGTAATATCGATTTCCAAAAATACATATACCGATCCTTCACTATGTCGCGGCATTCTCAACACATGGACTACATAGGCCACAATCCCCGGCCTCGGGTACTCCAGATAACCCGCCGGAACCTACAGACCCCCTAGTGTTCCCGGAAGTGCTGCCTACGGAGAGATCATCCACGCCCCTGACAGAGCCTGCCGCAGCAGTCACTGTAGAATTTCTTGATGCTAAGCTGCAAAACCTGCTTCAAGACTTAATCCATCACATTACCAGGGAAGTGGGAAAGATAGCACACAAACTTAGGGGGGAAATCACCCACTTAGGGGAACGTACAGACACCCTTGAGAATAAATTTGATGAACTGGTGCAATATGTGCATGTTTTAGAGGAAGATAATGCTGCCCTCAAACACACAATTTCTCAGATCCAAATACAGCAGGAAGATCTAGAAAACAGGGAACGCCGTCAGAACCTAGGGATCCGTGGAGTCCCTGAGACCATTTCTGACAAGGAGATCCGGCCCTACCTTCTGGGTCTCTTTGTCACTTTGGCCCCCCACATTCCAGATATCAACTGGTGCCTCAATTGGGCGCATAGATCTCTGGCCCCTAAACCCACACTAGGGACCAATCCCAGGGACATTATAGTCCGATTCAATTATTATTAGCAAAGAAATCCTCATCACAGCTACCCGTAACAGAAGTCGTTTAGACTACAAGGGCACCAAGATCCAAATATTCAGTGACTTGTCTCCCATCACTTTGGCTAAACGTCAAAGTCTGTGACCCATTACCACTCATCTTCAAAACCACCAGATCACCTATCACTGGGGTTTTCCCTTCTGTCTGTCTGCTTCCAAAGATAGGGGCCCAACACACGATACGAGATCTCTATGAAGGCCTACCTCTCCCGGGTATTCCTAAATCAGCACAGAAACTATGGCCTTTATACTCTTAGCAGTCAAAAGAGCAATACCACGTTGTTGGCTGTCCACCTCTCCCCCTACTAGCTCTCAGCTTCTATCCAATATAGCTGACATCCGTAGGATGGATTTGACTGCAGCTATTGAAGACTCCCTGTTACGGTTTAGCAAAATCTGGGACAACTTCGACTAATGTCCAGAACGGTCCCTTCCAGAATGATAGATAGTTATCTCTTATGCTCAACTACCTCTATAATGCTTTGCTGTTTGATTCCCTAGTCTACTGCCCCATGGTGTCCCTCCCCCGTGCCTTGTACTCCTTGTTTTTTTTATTTTTATTTTCTTTTTGACGAACTTAGATTTGTCAAGCTGGAGGTTAACGATATATTAATCTGTTCTCTGGTACTATGCTGAACTCTAATCCCTGAGACTTGTCTGTAATTTAATTGGATATGTAGTGTAATTCTTCTACTTTTGTTCTTTTTATTGTATCTGTCATTGATAAAGTTTTTATATCCTTGTATAACTGAAAAGCAATACTAAATATACGATAACAAATAAAAAAATAAATAAAAAGGTTACAGAGTAGACAAATAGCCACAGATATTGATATCATATACCATGACATATAACATCCAAAAAATCATAAACAGAATTAAAAAGTAGACATGTGCACTGCCGAAAAATTAGTTAATTTTCATTTTCGTTACATTCTGTCTTTTTTTTTTTTTGGTTATGATCGAAATTCGTAAATTTGTAAATTCGAAAATTCATAAATTCGAAAATTTGTGAATTTGAAAATTTGAAAGTTCGTAAATTCTGAAATTCTAAAATCCGTAAATTTGAAAATTTGTGAATTCGAAAATTCGTAAATTCGAAAATTCATAAATTCGTAAATTCAAAATATTCGTAAAACCGAAAATAAGAAAGAAAATCCGAAAATTTGAAAGAGCAAAAATCCAAAAATTCTGACTAATAACTAACTAGCTAATATAAACTATGAAATTATAGGTATTGGAATTTGCTTTCAAATTTGGCTTTTAGTCAACTTAACAGGTACGAATTTATCCAAAGTTATGAATTATTCGAAATAACGAATGCCACGTCTAAACAAATGTAACAGAACAAATTAATAATTAATAATAATAAAAAGTTTTTATTATTATTATTATTGTTATTTATTATTATTAATTTGTTACGTTCCATTCATTTAGATACAGCATTCGTTATTTCGGATAATTCGTTACGTTCACTAACAGCAAAATTTGAAGAGAAATTCCAATACCTATAATTTAATAGTGATGGTTAAGTTATTATTATCTATTATTTCAGTTTTTCAAATTTTCGGGTTTTCGAATTTCCAGATTTTCGTTCTTATTTTGGCATTTTTGTTCTTTTGAATTTTCGTTCTTATCTTCGGATTTTCGAATTGTTGTATTTTCGAATTTTTGAATTTATGAATTTTTGAATATTCGAATTTACAAATGTTTGGAAAAATTTGTAAAACGCGTTTGTTAAAAAACAAATTCGGAGCAAAATGAATTGCACATGTCTATTAAAGAGACCTGTCCAAGAAGATTGCAAGGGAGGGAGGGGGGAGGAGAACTTTCTCTTCCAATTGCCTAGGCGATCGAAGCAAAAGTGGGAGCCAGGTACCTGTCAAAATCAGGTACCCGCCCCCCCACACACTGGTCCCTAAGAGTGCAACTTCTTCACCTTTTGGGTGGAGCTCCGCTTTAGGTACAATTCTAGAGTGCAAATACAGATATCAGGGTGGTGCTACAGCACTAATGTTGACTTATAGTACAATACTGCGATTAAAGAAACAACGGCAGAAAAAGTTAGGTTATATTACACGAACAATAAAAGGGACACAAGGGGGCACCTGATAAGTGCAGCATCAATGGGTTTATTACGATTATAAATCCCTTGCAAACTTACAGAAATTTAACATCAAAGAGCTTATCTGCAGCAATGCCACATTGGTTGGAAACATGGATGCAGATAAGCTCTTTGATTTTATATTTCTGAGTTTGCATTTGGTTATTTAGTCGTAATAAACCCATTGGTGCTGCACTTAGCTGGTGCCCCCTTGTGTTCCTTTTTTGTAATTTCAGAGATTTGTTCCTGTCTTAGGTGGAACTACCTACTGAAGTGCAACACCCTTTCTATGGGATTTTTATGAACATTTTATGAACTACCTATGCTACACAAGCATATCTTTACATTTACCTGGGGGGTGGGGGGGGGGTAGAGGCTAACTCATGTGGATGGTGCATTAGCATTCATTTGCACCACAATTTAAATTCTTGTTTGTATATTAAAATAATGGCTTATGGAACGTCAGGTCTACGAGAGCATGACAAGGGGTGTTCAACCAGCCATCCCACACTTCTGCAAATGTATCTGGTCATCCACTATGTTGATAGATATGCTTCTTCTCAAAAAGTGTTGGTCCCCTCATGTCTACCAAGGGGTACTTGGGCCTGGAATTCCCATTGACAACCCCACTATCCAATGATGCAATAGTGCCTCATCCAAGGTGCCTCAGCTGACAACAAGGGTGTTCTCACTGGATACTGGGGATGATGGGGGTCAGGGAGAAGGGGAACCTGGCAGAGCTTTAAGTCACGGTTGCATTTGTGTACTCAGTTCTCAGAAGGTGGTTCAAAATCTGCTGGGTCTATACTGTGTATGGTGCCTCTTGCTCGGTATAGTTGTTTCGAAAAGTTAGAGGGATATGACAGATTCATTTCATTGACAAAAGCTGGCTCAACCTATTTAAACAAAAACAGTTGAGTACTATCCGTGATCATTTTTTTCATTTACACTAACATCCAAATTTTCAGAACAAGCTTTCAGGGTATACCCCCTTCTTCAAGATCCAAGGACTACTGCTTGGACATTGAAGAAGAAGAAGGTATACCCTGAAACGTGTCTTGAAAATGTAGATGTTAGTGCAAATAAAAAAAAAGTATCATAAATAATCATTTTTGTTGCAAGTGCACTAATCTGGCTACAATCACCTCATACCTCTTTACATAAATGTATCCTCTATTGAGCAGGTGATTCAAAGAGCGTTGGATTCAGTCTCCAAAAACCTTACCAATGGACATTTTCAAAGTGACCTTGATTCTTCTCAGTGGTGAGTCCCTTAACATTCCTCCTGTATTCACTTATCGCTATTTTACAGGCATACCCCACTTTTAAGTACACAATGGAGTTTATTTACTAAAGCTAAAAAGTGCAAAATCAGGCTCACTTCTGCATAGAAACCAATGAGCTTCTAACCCCAGATTGTTCATTTAAGCTTTGGTAATAAAACCTGGAAGCTCATTGGTTTCTATGCAGAAGTGAGCTTGATTTTGCACTTTACAGCTTTAGTAAATAAACCCCATTGCGTACTTAAAAGTGGGGTATGCCTGTATATTTTTTGGTAAAGATTTCAGGAAAGTCGTTATATTTATCTAAGTCTAATTAATGGAGTTGATTGTATTCTCATGGATATTATAATAATACCCAGTACAGGTAAAACAGTAACTTAACAAATTCTGGTTACATGAATGGTTATATTTATACAGTAATACCTCGGATTGCGAGTAACGCGGTTTACGAGCGTTTTGCAATAAAAGCTGTTTTTAATTTTTAAAACCTGACAAGACCAGCAGGATTCAAGCCTCTAGGGTGTGCAGTATCGCATTTGGCCAGATGTGCAGGGGCGCCGGTGATGCTCAGAGACGCTCTGAGCCACTCGGAGACACTCAGAAACACTCGATTCCAAGAGTGTTTCCAAGTGTCTCAGAGTGTCTTCGAGTGATCTCCGAGCTTCTCCGAGTGTTTCCATGTGTCTCTGGCACCCCCCCATCTCTGGCCACATGCGGTACTGCATAGACAAGCAGTGGCTGTGGAACAAATTATCTGAGTTTCCATGGATCCCTATGGGGAAACTCGCTTTGATATACTTTTTTTGAAATTACTTTTATACTTTGAGTGCTTTGGATTACAAGCATTCTTCTGGAACGGATTATGCTCGAAATCCAAGGTACTACTGTATAAGAAATGACATTCATTCACATAGTCCATGGACTTTAGGGCTCAACTTTAACCAAATCCCCTTCATTTTGGACAGGATGGGCAATGTTACAGATCTGTCTTCAGATTTTTTTTCATGTTCATGCGTGCTCATGAATGGAATAGTTTAACACTTCCAGGTATTTATTACCTCCCACAGAGATCACAGTACTCCCCCTTTCTCTCCAGAAGGTGGTTCAAAACCTGCTGGGTCCATACTGTATATGGTGCCTCTTGCTCGGTATGGTTGTTTTGTAAAGTTAGAGGGATATGACAGGTTAATTTAATTGACAGAAACTATCACAACCTCTTTTAAAAAAAAAAACATTTGAATATAATCTGTGATATTTTTTCATTTGCAATAACATTCAAATTTTCAGGCTTTTGGGGAATACCCCCTTCGTCAAGGTCCAAGCAGTACTGTATAAAGGTCCATTGAAAGAGAGAGGGGATAGACTTGGGCCTCATCCAACAATACATACAAAACAAATAAACTAATAACTAACATAAAATATGCACACAATAAAAATGAACATACAGATTAGATGGATACAATCCATACAGTGGTATGATATGGTCTGTATGGTCAACGTTTCGCCAGAAACTTGGCTTCTTCAGGACCCAGACATACGACCATTTATTTGAGGTACCTAGAACAACATAGTGTTAATGGCATATCTTTATTGTACAGCTGTACAATAAAGATATGCTATTACCTCTATGTTGTTATTTTATGTATAAATTTCCCCCTATAAGGGTATTCTAAAATCTATTTCAATATTTTAAAATGCTTCAAAAATAAAAATTGGATGATTTTATTTATTATGTCTCCTTTCTGTGGCCAATATAGTCTGTTATTTTAGGATACCGGGGGGCTTCTCCGGTTATTTCCTATTAGTTGTGTATGTATAAAGGTCCAAGCAGTATAATATAAAGGGAGACAGTACAGGTACAATACAGTGCCAAACAAAAAAGTTAGGAGGGTCCTGCTCACAGAGCTTACACTCTAAAAGAGAGGGGCGATGGTACAAAATATAGTAACTGTGGGGGTGGCAGGGTGGGGAGAACTGATTGAGGTGTTCGATGTACAGTTTTCAGGTGAAGGTGGGGTAGGCTTCTCTGAATAAATGAGTTATTAGGGATCGCCTAAAGGTGGACAGGGTAGAAGATAACCAGACAGATTGGGTTAGTAGTTAGTATTTAAATTTTATACATTGGGCTAGTGGAAGCCAGTGGAGGGATTGGCATAGTAGGGCGGCAGTCACAGGAATACAGAACTATTTTTTGCGCATATATATATATATATATATATATATATATATATATATATATATATTTATTATATCTGTTTTTCACTTTTTTACACAGCCATTGAAAACCCATCAACTACTGCAACTGGTAAGTGTCATTTATTATTTTATTACTCAACATCATTTAGGGGATTGGAGGGCAACTACCAACCAGATTAAAATTGTGTAGGTCTCTTTGACGCCTAGATCTACATACTCCAGTGTGACCTCAGTTCACTTCAAGTTGATTAGCTGCTCTGGTCAACACACAGAGCTCATTATTATTATTATTATTTCTGTTGTTCTAGCAAACCGGATATACTCTGTGAGTAAAAA
Organism: Lithobates clamitans; assembly: GCA_037952925.1. Classification (NCBI taxonomy): domain Eukaryota; kingdom Metazoa; phylum Chordata; class Amphibia; order Anura; family Ranidae; genus Lithobates; species Lithobates clamitans. The sequence goes on from JBBGZY010000837.1 coordinate 1,816,280, forward strand.
TATGTGGGCACCCGTCTCCAAATGTTCAAGTTTAAGTGTTACTAGTGAATGGCTCTGTTGATTGTACATCAAAGACATGTTAGATAATTGTGCACTTCCAACCCTGTGGGAACAGTTTTGATAAGGGCTGTTCCTATTCCAGCATGAATGAATGCAAAATATATATATATATATATATATATATATATATAGAGAGAGAGGGAGAGAGAGAGAGAGAGAGAGAGAGAGAGAGAGAGAGAGAGAGAGAGAGAGAGTATCTCACAAAAGTGAGTACACCCCTCACATTTTTGTAAATATTTTCTTCTATCTTTTCATGTGACAACACTGAAATGACACTTTGCTACAATGTAAAGTAGTGAGTGTACAGCTTGTATAACAGTGTAAATTTGCTGTTCCCTCAAAATAACTCAACACACAACCATTAATGTCTAAACCGCTGGCAACAAAAGTGAGTACACCCCTGGGTGATAATGTCTAAATTGGGCCCAAAGTGTCAATATTTTGTGTGGCCACCATAATGTTCCAGCACTGCCCTAACCCTCTTGGGCATGGAGGTCACCAGAGCTTCACAGGTTGTCACTGGAGTCCTCGTCCACTCCTCCATGATGACATCACGGAGCTGGTGGATGTTAGAGACCTTGTGCTCCTCCACCTTCTGTTTGAGAATGTCCCACAGATGATCTATAGGGTTTAGGTCCGGAGACATGCTTGGCCAGTCCATCACCTTTACCCTCAGCTTCTTTAGCAAGGCAGTGGTCATCTTGGAGGTGTGTTTGGGGTCGTTATCATGCTTGTCTTCAGCAAACTGTTTGCGGGCTTTTTTGTGCATCATCTTTAGAAGAGGCTTCCTTCTGGGACGACAGCCATGCAGACCAATTTGATGCAGTGTGCGGTGTATGGTCTGAGCACTAATAGGCTGACCCCCCACCCCTTCAACCTCTACAGCAATGCTGGCAGCAGTCGTATGTCTAGTTCCCAAAGACAACTTCTGGATAGGACGCTGAGCACGTGCACTCAACTTCTTTGGTCGACCATGGCGAGGCCTGTTTTGAGTGGAACCTGTCCTGTTAAACCGCTGTATGGTCTTGGCCACCGTGCTTCAGCTCAGTTTCAGGGTCTTGGCAATCTTCTTATAGCCTAGGCCATCTTTATGTAGAGCAACAATTCTTTTTTTCAGATCCTTAGAGAGTTTTTTGCCATGAGGTTGCATGTTGAACTTCCAGTAACCAGTATTGGAGAGTGAGAGCGATAATACCAAATTTAACACACCTGCTCCCCATTCACACCTGAGACCTTGTAACACTAACGAGTCACATGACACGGGGGAGGGAAAATGGCTAATTGGGCCCAATTTGGACATTTTCAATTAGGGCTGTACGGACTTTTGTTGCCAGCGCTTTAGACATTCACCAAAAATATGTAGAAGAATACATATCAGCCTAAACTGAGGAAAAAAATATTTTTTTTATATATTTTTGGGGGATATTTATTGTCGCTCTTTTTTTGTTTACAGCGCAAAAAATAAAAAAACGCAGAGGCCATCAAATACCACCAAAAAAAAAGCTCTATTTGTGGGGAAAAAAAGGACCTCAATTTTGTTTGGGTGCAACGTCGCACAACCGCACAATTGTCAGTTAAAGCGACACAGTGCCGAATCGTAAAAGTGCTCTGGTCAGGAAGGGGGTAAAATTGAATGGAAAAACATTTGAATGCCACCTGTGATATTTTTTCATTTACATTAACATTCAAATTTTCAGGCTTTTGGGGAATACCCCCTTCTTCAAGGTCCAAGCAGTACTGTATAAAGGTCCATTGAAATAGAGAGGGTATAGACTTGGGCCTCATCCAACAATACATACAAAGAAAATAAACTAATAACTAACATAAAATATGCAGACAATAAAAATGAACATACAGATTAGATAGATACAATTCATACAGTGGTATTATATGGTCAACGTTTCGCCAGAAACTTGGCTTCTTCAGGACCCAGACATACGACCATTTATTTGAGTTACCTAGAACAACATAGTGTTAATGGCATATCTTTATTGTGCAGCTGTACAATAAAGATATGCTATTACCACTATGTTGTTATTTTATGTATCAATTTTCCCCTATAAGGGTATTCTAAAATCTATTTCAATATTTTAAAATGCTTCAAAAATAAAAATTTGTTGATTTTATTTATTATGTCCGCTTTCTGTGGCCAATATAGTCTGTTATTGTAGGATACTGGGGGCTTTTCCAGTTATTTTCTGTTAGTTTTGTATGTATAAAAGTAGAAGCAGTATAATATAAAGGAGACAGTACAGTTAAAATACAGCACAAAACAAAACATTTAGGAGGGTCCTGCTCACAGAGCTTACACTCTAATAGGGCGTACACACGGTCGGACTTTGTTCGGACATTCTGACAACAAAATCCTAGGATTTTTTCCGACGGATGTTGGCTCAAACTTGTCTTGCATACACACGGTCACACAAAGTTGTCGGAAAATCCGATCATTCTGAACGCGGTGACGTAAAACACGTACATCGGGACTATAAATGGGGCAGTGGCCAATAGCTTTCATCTCTTTATTTATTCTGAGCATGCGTGGCACTTTGTCCGTCGGATTTGTGTACACACGATCGGAATTTCCGACAACAGATTTTGTTGTCGGAAAATTTTATCTCCTGCTCTCCAACTTTGTGTGTCGGAAAATCCGATGGAAAATGTCCGATGGAGCCCACACACGGTCGGAATTTCCGACAACACGCTCCGATCGGACATTTTCCATCGGAAAATCCGACCGTGTGTACGAGGCATAAAAGAGAGGGGCGATGGTACAAAATATAATAACTGTGGGGGTGGCAAGGTGGGGTGTACTGAATAAATGGTTTATTAGGGATCGCCTTAAGGGGGACAGGGTAGAAGATAAACGGAGAGATTGGGTTAGTAGTTAGCATTTCAATTTTATACATTGGGCTAGTTGAAGCTAGTGGAGGGATTGGCATAGTAGGGCAGCAGCCACAGGAATACAGAACTATTTTTTGCATGTACATATATATATATTATGTGTATATAATGATCAACATCTGTTTTTCACTTTTTTTACACAGCCATTGAAAACCCATCAACTACTGCAACTGGTAAGTGTAATTTATTATTTTATTACTCAACATCATTTAGGGGATTGGAGGAAAACTACCAATCAGGTTCAAATTTTGTAGGTCTGGATGATGCCTAGATCTACATACTCATGCTCATTCATTGAAAATGCAAGGTGTAGCAACCAGTATCACTCAGTCCTCATATTCCAGTGTGACCTCAGTTCACTTCAAGTTGATTAGCTGCTCTGGTCACCACACAGAGCTCATTATTATAATTCTTTCTGATGTTTTAGCAAACCGGATATACTCTGTGAGCAAAAGTATGTGGGCACCCGTCTCCAAATGTTCGAGTTTAGGTGTTACTAATGAATTGCTCTTTTGATTGTACATCAAAGACATGTTAGACAATGGTGCACTTCCAACCTTGTGGGAACAGTTTTGATAAGGGCTTTTTCTTCTTCTTTTATATATATGAAGCTGAGCATGTGCACTCAACATCTTTGGTCGACCATGGCGAGGCCTGTTTTGAGTGGAACCTGTCCTGTTATACCGATGTATGGTCTTGGCCACCGTGCTGTAGCTCAGTTTCAGGGTCTTGGCAATCTTCTTATAGCCTAGGCCATCTTTATGTAGAGAAACAATTCTTTTTTTCAGATCCTTAGAGAGTTTTTTGCCATGAGGTGCCATGTTGAACTCCCTGTGACCAGTATGAGAGAGTGAGAGCGATAACACCAAATTTAACACACCTGCTCCCCATTCACACCTGAGACCTTGTAACACTAACGAGTCACATGACACCGGGGAGGGAAAATGGCCAATTGGGCCCAATTTGGACATTTTCACTTAGGGGTGTACTCACTTTTGTTGCCAGCGGTTTAGACATTTATGGCTGTGTATTGAGTTATTTTGAGGGGACAGCAAACTTACACTGTTATACAAGCTGTACACTCACTACTTTACATTGTAGCCAAGTGTCATTTCTTCAGTGTTGTCACATGAAAAGATAGAATAAAATATTTACAAAAATGTGAGGGGTGTACTCACTTTTGTGAGATACTGCATATTACCAGCAAATGTTTTATATATACTGCAGATCCCTTAAACTGCCATTGAATCAAATAAATTGTAGCAAAAAGAGGGAAACATTCTGAAAACAGAAGTAACACTTACAGTGTATGCAGTATGTGCAACAGAGGTGATCATTTAACCACTTCAATACTGGGCACTTTCACCCCCTTTCTGCCCAGGCCAATTTTCAGGGGCTGAACTGATGGGGCTGCACTGATGAGCACTGATGGTGCTGCACTAATGGGCACTGATGGGGCTGCACTGATGAGCACTGATGGGGCTGCACTGATGAGCACTGATGGTGCTGCACTGATGGGCACTGTTGGGGCTGCACTGATATCCAGGGCACGGATGATCAGTGTAAACAATGTACTCACTGTGCCTTGTCAGATTTGCCAGTTATTGGCTCTCTATTCCATACACAGAGACAGCATGTAAGGAAAGGAATGCCGATAAGCGTCAAGTCTGTTTACATGTGACCAGCTGTGATTGGACACAGCTTATCGCATGGCAAAGGGCCGCTGTGATTGGCCCTTTACTGCAATCTGTGATCAGCTGTGTTCAAAGGATGCTGATCACATCCATGGACATCCTACCAGAAATGCATGAGTTGTGCTGTAGCCGTCTTTTGACTATAGCGTGGGAGGGAAGGGGTTTAAATGTCAGGCAAAGGGTAGACATGTGTATTTCGATTTGATTCATTTTTCGGACAAAATGGATATTTCTAAATGGATATACAGTAAAGGCCCCCTGCTCCTTAACAACCAGCTATTTAAAAAAAATTAACTTTTTGAATCCACCTGGTGAATATACGAATTGAATCCCAAAAACAAACCAGACTGACACAATAAATACATATATAAGAATATATAAGAAATATCAACCTAAAGAATGCTTCCGATACTAAATTTTCTGGTGTGCCCATGTCTAGCAAATGGTTCTAAAACTCACAATTTTTTTTTTAAATGGAGCTATAGAAAAAATGTAAAAATGTCATGTATGATGCATTACGTCCCTTATAATAACAATAAGCTTTTTTTTCTGAGTCCTTCCTTATAACAGTATATCTGTTATAACTCTTACTGTAAGTTGTTATTGGTATTTATATAGAGGGTTTGCCTCTAGTCCATTTAGGTCTACCGTGCCCACAGGGTGATTTCACTGCAGAATGAACAGTATTGTCTACATCTTACAGGAAGTGAAAAAATAATAGATTTACCGACAAGAGCAACAAATAAGAAAACAAGAAATTCAACTTTATCCTGTCAGACGTGTACATACACGTGTGCCTACCAGGGCTGATAAAATTTTGGAAGCTTGCCAATTTTGATAATATCAAATGGCTTAACTTTCTTGATCCAGATATAAAAAAAAAAGAATACGTAAATGACAAAATCAAACTGTATTTCTCTTTTTTTTTTTAGTGTATTCAACACCAAATTCAACATCAGCACATCTTCCAACGACAAAAAGTGCAACTTGGGACTGGGATACGTTCTTCACCTCTTCTGTGAAAGGAACAACAGAAAGCGTTCCATCAGGGCATTCATTACCCAGCAGCACCTACAGCTCTTCTACAGTCTTATCTTCTGATCACCCTTTCACTTCCTCCCCAACAAGCACTATTACAGAAGACAATACTTATTCAAATGTGCCCCAAACCACCCATTCATACTCTCCCAATGAAGTCCCAATAGACACATCATCTCCTAGCATCTTCTTCACCACTATCCAGGAAGATACTTCAGAGATCCCTGTTACTGTTCCAATAGACCCCTCCCCTTCATATTTTCACAGTACTCTTCCAGTAGACACTTCATCTTCAGATAACCCTAGTACTGTTGCTGTAGACACCTCCTCTTCATATTCCCCCGTTACAGTTACAGTAGACACCTTCTCTACAATAGACACTATTTTGTTGATAGTCCCCAGTACAGTTTCAGTAGAAACGTCCCCTTCAGATTTTCCTAGCACATTTCCAAAAGACACACCTTCTTTAGAAATCCTCACCACTGCTCCAATAGATACTTCATCTTCAGAGATTCCCATTGCTGTTCCAATAGACACCTCCTCTTCATATATTCACAGTACTGTTCCAGTAGACACTTCATTTTCAGATAACCCTAGTACTGTTCCAGTAGACACCTCCTCTTCATATTATCCCACTACGGTTCCAGTAGACACATCGTCTTCAATGAAAACTACTTCATCAATAGTCCTCAGTACTGATTCGGTAAAATATGCCACCTCAGACATTCCCAACACAGTTCCAGTAGACTCATTTTCTTCAGATCCCCCCATTACTTTTCCAGAAGACATTGCTCCATCATACTTTTCCAAAACTGTTCCAGAAGACACTACTTCTTCACATACTCTCCAGACTGTTTCAGATGACACTACCTATTCATACTTTCCCAACACAGTTCCAAAAGACACATCATCTCCAGGCATCTTCAACACTATCCCAGAAGATGCATCATCCTCAGATATCTCCATTACTGTTCTTTTAGATACCCCCTTTTCATATTTTCCCAGTACTGTTCCATTAGATACTACTTCTTCAGGCATTCCTAGCCCTGTTTCAATAGAAACCACCCCTTCAGACTTTCCTAACACATTTCCAATAGACATAGCTTCCTCAGGAATTATCAGCACTGTCCCAATAGATACCTCATCTTCAGAGATTTCCATTACTGTTCCAATAGACACCTCGTCTTCATATTTTCACAGCACTTCAGATAACCCTAGTACTGATGAAATAGACACCTCATCAGACTTTCCTAGCACATTTCCAATAGACATAACTTCCTCAGGAATCTTAACCACTGTCCCAATAGATACCCCATCTTCAGAGGTTCCCATTCCCATCACTGTTCCAGTAGACACAGCCTCTTCATATTTTGATATCACTGTTCCAGTAGACACTTCATCTTCAGATAACCCTAGTACTGATGAAGTAGACACCTCCTCTTCATATTCTCCGATTACAGTTCCAGCAGACATTTCCTCTTCAAAAGACACTACTTTATCAATAGTCCCCAGTACTGTTTCAGTAGAAAATTCCCCTTCAGACATTCCTAGAACATTTACAATAGACACAACTTCTTCAAAAATATTTACCACTGTCCCAATAGATACCTCATCTTCAGAGATTCCTATTACTGTTCCAATAGACTCTTCCCCTTTATATTTTCACAGTACTGTTCCAGTAGACACTTCATCTTCAGATAACCCTAGTACTGATGCTGTAGACACCCCCTCTTTATATTCTCTCATTACGGTTCCAGTAGACACCTCCTCTTCAATAGACACTACTTTGTCGATAGTTCCCAGTACTGTTTCAGTAGAAACTGCCCCTTCAGAATTTCCTACTACATTTCCAATAGACATAACTTCCTCAGGAATCTTCACCGCTGTCCCAGTAGATACCTCTTCTTCATATTTTGACATGACTCTTCCAGTAGACACTTCATCTTCAGATAACCCTAGTACTGATAATTTAGATACCTCCTCTTCATATTCTCCCATTACAGTTCCAGCAGACACCTCCTCTTCATATTATCCCACTACGGTTCCAGTAGACACATCGTCTTCAATGAAAACTACTTCATCAATAGTCCTCAGTACTGATTCGGTAAAATATGCCACCTCAGACATTCCCAACACAGTTCCAGTAGACTCATTTTCTTCAGATCCCCCCATTACTTTTCCAGAAGACATTGCTCCATCATACTTTTCCAAAACTGTTCCAGAAGACACTACTTCTTCACATACTCTCCAGACTGTTTCAGATGACACTACCTATTCATACTTTCCCAACACAGTTCCAAAAGACACATCATCTCCAGGCATCTTCACCACTATCCCAGAAGATGCATCATCCTCAGATATCTCCATTACTGTTCTTTTAGATACCCCCTTTTCATATTTTCCCAGTACTGTTCCATTAGATACTACTTCTTCAGGCATTCCTAGCCCTGTTTCAATAGAAACCACCCCTTCAGACTTTCCTAACACATTTCCAATAGACATAGCTTCCTCAGGAATTATCAGCACTGTCCCAATAGATACCTCATCTTCAGAGATTTCCATTACTGTTCCAATAGACACCTCGTCTTCATATTTTCACAGCACTTCAGATAACCCTAGTACTGATGAAATAGACACCTCATCAGACTTTCCTAGCACATTTCCAATAGACATAACTTCCTCAGGAATCTTAACCACTGTCCCAATAGATACCCCATCTTCAGAGGTTCCCATTCCCATCACTGTTCCAGTAGACACAGCCTCTTCATATTTTGATATCACTGTTCCAGTAGACACTTCATCTTCAGATAACCCTAGTACTGATGAAGTAGACACCTCCTCTTCATATTCTCCGATTACAGTTCCAGCAGACATTTCCTCTTCAAAAGACACTACTTTATCAATAGTCCCCAGTACTGTTTCAGTAGAAAATTCCCCTTCAGACATTCCTAGAGCATTTACAATAGACACAACTTCTTCAAAAATATTTACCACTGTCCCAATAGATACCTCATCTTCAGAGATTCCTATTACTGTTCCAATAGACTCTTCCCCTTTATATTTTCACAGTACTGTTCCAGTAGACACTTCATCTTCAGATAACCCTAGTACTGATGCTGTAGACACCCCCTCTTTATATTCTCTCATTACGGTTCCAGTAGACACCGCCTCTTCAATAGACACTACTTTGTCGATAGTTCCCAGTACTGTTTCAGTAGAAACTGCCCCTTCAGAATTTCCTACTACATTTCCAATAGACATAACTTCCTCAGGAATCTTCACCGCTGTCCCAGTAGATACCTCTTCTTCATATTTTGACATGACTCTTCCAGTAGACACTTCATCTTCAGATAACCCTAGTACTGATAATTTAGATACCTCCTCTTCATATTCTCCCATTACAGTTCCAGCAGACACCTCCTCTTCATATTATCCCACTACGGTTCCAGTAGACACATCGTCTTCAATGAAAACTACTTCATCAATAGTCCTCAGTACTGATTCGGTAAAATATGCCACCTCAGACATTCCCAACACAGTTCCAGTAGACTCATTTTCTTCAGATCCCCCCATTACTTTTCCAGAAGACATTGCTCCATCATACTTTTCCAAAACTGTTCCAGAAGACACTACTTCTTCACATACTCTCCAGACTGTTTCAGATGACACTACCTATTCATACTTTCCCAACACAGTTCCAAAAGACACATCATCTCCAGGCATCTTCAACACTATCCCAGAAGATGCATCATCCTCAGATATCTCCATTACTGTTCTTTTAGATACCCCCTTTTCATATTTTCCCAGTACTGTTCCATTAGATACTACTTCTTCAGGCATTCCTAGCACTGTTTCAATAGAAACCACCCCTTCAGACTTTCCTAACACATTTCCAATAGACACAGCTTCCTCAGGAATTATCAGCACTGTCCCAATAGATACCTCATCTTCAGAGATTTCCATTACTGTTCCAATAGACACCTCGTCTTCATATTTTCACAGCACTTCAGATAGCCCTAGTACTGACGAAATAGACACCTCATCAGACTTTCCTAGCACATTTCCAATAGACATAACTTCCTCAGGAATCTTAACCACTGTCCCAATAGATACCCCATCTTCAGAGGTTCCCATTCCCATCACTGTTCCAGTAGACACAGCCTCTTCATATTTTGATATCACTGTTCCAGTAGACACTTCATCTTCAGATAACCCTAGTACAGATGAAGTAGACACCTCCTCTTCATATTCTCCGATTACAGTTCCAGCAGACATTTCCTCTTCAAAAGACACTACTTTATCAATAGTCCCCAGTACTGTTTCAGTAGAAAATTCCCCTTCAGACATTCCTAGAACATTTACAATAGACACAACTTCTTCAAAAATATTTACCACTGTCCCAATAGATACCTCATCTTCAGAGATTCCTATTACTGTTCCAATAGACTCTTCCCCTTTATATTTTCACAGTACTGTTCCAGTAGACACTTCATCTTCAGATAACCCTAGTACTGATGCTGTAGACACCCCCTCTTTATATTCTCTCATTACGGTTCCAGTAGACACCTCCTCTTCAATAGACACTACTTTGTCGATAGTTCCCAGTACTGTTTCAGTAGAAACTGCCCCTTCAGAATTTCCTACTACATTTCCAATAGACATAACTTCCTCAGGAATCTTCACCGCTGTCCCAGTAGATACCTCTTCTTCATATTTTGACATGACTCTTCCAGTAGACACTTCATCTTCAGATAACCCTAGTACTGATAATTTAGATACCTCCTCTTCATATTCTCCCATTACAGTTCCAGCAGACACCTCCTCTTCAATGGACACCACTTCTTCAATAGTCCCCAGTACTGTAAAATATGTAAAATATGTAAAATATGCTACCTCAGACATTGTCAACACAATTCCATTAGACACATCTGCTTCAGAGCATCCCATTACTTCTTCAGAAGACATCTCTTTCTCATACTTTGTCAAAACTGTTCCAGTAGATACTACTTCTTTAGATATTCAGACTGTTTCTATTGATACCACTGCTTCATACTTTCCCAACATAATTCCAATAGACACATCATTTCCAGGCATCTTCCCCACTATCCCAGAAGATACGTCATCCTCAGAGATCCCCACTACTGTTCCTGTAGACACCTCCCCTTCTTATTTTCCTAGTACATTTCCAGTAGACAGTGCTTCTTCACGCATTCTTAGTACTGTTTCAGTAGAAACTACCCCTTCAGACATTCCTAGCACATTTTCAATAGACACAACTTCTTCAGAAACCCTTGCTACTACTACTACTGCTACTATTGTCGCTGCTGCTGCTACCACTACTATTGCTACAACATCTAGTCCTACCATGTGGGCAACAGGTATGCTTAGTGTTGAATATGGTATGTAACAGTTTCAATTAATATAGTTTAACCACCAAATTTAAAACCATCAGCCAAATAAAAAAAAAAAATAAGAGAAAATTTCTGTCGTAATCGGTATTGCAAGTTTGCAGCCTATGGAACTTAAGCAAGAATCTCTGGGTGGGATTTACTAAAACTGGAGGGTGCAAAATCTGGTGCAGCTGTGCATAGAAACCAATCGGCTTCCAGGTTTTATTGTCAACCTGAGCAAGCTGAAGTTAGAAGCTGATTGGCTACCATTAATAGCTGCACCAGATTCCGAGCGTTCCAGTTTTAGTAAATCTCCCCCTCAGTTTTCTAGGAAAACATAAGAAGCTGTGATGTTAAAAAAAAAAATGTTATGGGTCTAAAATGTATCTAAACCCAAGACCAGAAAAGTAATAACTTGCAGCTTACATATTGTTTAACGTAATTCCTTCTGTTGGCATTTTTAGATTGCGCGACTAACAATTATTTACCCTGAGCATTATCCTGCATTACAGGGGTTTTTGTAAAAAGATTTATATGCTTTGGTACTTTAAGTAATAATAGCACTTTAATTGCCTTTCTTATGACAGATTTGCTGTATCCTTATGGACCCAAATTTGATGCTGTTAGCCCAAAATCAGATGATGGAGGAACTGGGATTATTCCACTGTTAGTAAATGTCCCCATATTTGGTGATGTTTACACAACCCTATTTGTGAGTATGACATTTTTATTGCAAAACAATAATATATTTATTGGAAATGATAGTTGTTGTTCTTCTTCTTTTTGTTCTTATTTTAATGTATTCTGATTATATCAAGCCTAACTGTCAAGAATATTTTTTGCTTCCATTATTGTCAGATGTTTCTGTGTGTGTATGACCCCAATGGGGGAATTTCTTACTTTTTGTCACGATCAGAGGGTAAGACCACCTGAGACTGTAAGTTAAAGATCTAGAGGCCCAAAGGAACAACTAAACAGGTGTGCCTGCGTACCGGTCCTCACAGACGCAGGAGCAGTGTGACTGCACACAAATGGAGGTTTGCCAGAGTCACAGGATCTAAGGAGTAGGGGGTCAAACGATTATTGGGGGCCGATATTCACATGTTTCTAATTATCGGTATCGGTCAGAAATGTACCGATATTACCGACATTAGCGATATTACTGATATTGCCAATATTGGTATTATTGGTCAAACCTCCACCCCCGGTCCTTACACAGCGCTCGCTGCAGTCTCTGCCAATCTCTGTCAGCAGTGCGGCGGGCAGCAGAGAGATGACAACATCTCTCACTGCCCACCTCGCATCACCGCTGTCACAAGTGGCAAGCTGCATATGGGTGGCAGGTGACAGTGGCAAGTGACACGCTGTATCTGGTGGCAGGTGACAAGCTGAATCTGGGTGGCAGGTGATGGTGGTAAGTGACATACTGCATCTGGGTGGCAGCTGACAGTGAAAAGTGACACGCTGCATCTGGGTGTCAGGTGACAGTGGCAAGTGACACGTTGCATCTGGGTGGCAGGTGACAGTGGCAAGTGACATACTGCATCTGGGTGGGAGGTGATAGTGGCAAGTGACACTCTGCATCTGATGGCAGGTGACAGTGGCAAGTGAGGTACTGCATCTGGGTGGCAGGTGACAGTGGCAAGTGACATACTGCTTCTGGGTGGCAGGTGACAGTGGCAAGTGACATACTGCATCTGGGTGGGAGGTGACAGTGGCAAGTGACATATTGCATCTGGGTGGGAGGTGAGAGTGGCAAGTGACATACTGCATCTGGGTGGGAGGTGACAGTGGCAAGTGACATATTGCATCTGGGTGGCAGGTGACAGTGGCAAGTGACATACTGCATCTGGGTGGGAGGTGACAGTGGCAAGTGACATACTGCATCTGGGTGGGAGGTAACAGTGGCAAGTGACATATTGCATCTGGGTGGCAGGTGACAGTGGCAAGTGAAATACTGCATCTGGGTGGGAGGTGACAGTGGCAAGTGACATATTGCATCTGGGTTGCAGGTGACAGTGGCAAGTGACATACTGCATCTGGGTGGGAGGTGATAGTGGCAAGTGACACTATGCATCTGGTGGCAGGTAACGGTGATGTACAGAATATCGGCACCTGATATCAGCTGGGCCTGAACGGTGGCCAAAAAATTGGTATCTGTATAGGCCCTGGAAAAACAATATCGGTCTACCCCTACTCAGGAACCACCCGGTCTTTACCAGAGCCACTGGACGTGTGGACGTTGCGCTGTGGGCCAGCCCCGAGGTTGTGACTCTCTAGCACACCCGTGCGGGCACAGTGCAACCAAATAGCACGCTAGAAGGATGGGGTACGCACAGGAATCTAAGAACCAAGGAAACCTACTGCAACTCGCTAGAAGAGGATGCAGGGAGCAAGCGTGAAGCGTAGGAGAAAGGGAGATGATGAGCAATGGTGCAGAGAAAGAGAGAGAAAGAGAGACTCAGCTAGCTAGAAAGGGCTACAACAACAAAACACAATGCTGAAAAAGACACACACAGCAACAAGAAATAAGAGGCTAAGTTCGGGTTCACCTTTTTTTTCTAAATTCCCGCTCCCCTATGTACCAATTTAGCATTAATGTACTTATTTTGCAAAAATAAAACAGTTTTCCATTAATTCTACACATGCTATCCTCACTCCTTTCAGCTGTTTAAACACACTGCTCCATTAATGCTGCCTTACTTCCTGGACAGACTTTAGGTCATGACACAGGAAGGAGTTGACCAGCTGAGGGTAGATAATGCAGGGTGTGTGCTAATGAGATCAGCTGGTCAACTCCTTCCTGTGTCATGACCTAAAGTCTGATCAGGAAGTAAGGCAGGAGTAAAGGATACGTGTTTTTAAACAGCTATGATGAGAGTGAGGTAAGCGTGTGTAGAAATGGAAAGTTGTTTTATTTTTGCCAAATAAGTACATTAATGCTATATTAGTACATAAGGGAGCTGGAATTTATGGGGAAAAAAGGTGAACTCATCCTTTAAGGGATCCAGGGACAGAAATCAAAGGGAATATAACTGCACAGCCAGAGGGAAAACACTAAGCACAAAGCCAGGATAAAACAACATACACAATTTGGGAATACCCAGGCAGCGGGATCTGGCTTCCACATGAAGACAGGTTGCTTGAACTCTAACACACAGGTGCAAAGGCTTAATAATACCTAGGTTCAGGATAGATAAGCAGGTACCCGAAGAACTCGGACAGGAGACAAATCCTGGCACCAGATCGATGCGCACGGAAGCGTGACACTTTTGGTATTGTGATTTGGATAGTTGGGAACTATGCTTGAGTAGCATATTACCCATGGCATTAGACCAAAGAAAGTGGAATTTCACTGTTTTAGGACCATAGAAACAAGGAAGGTACCTCGCAATGTATTTTACTGGATACTTTGGGTGGACTTAAAGTGATACTAAAGTCCCGTTTTTGGTTTTTTTTGGTAAAAAATACCAAACATGTAATACTTACCTGCTCTGTGCAGTGGTTTTGCACAGAGCAGCCCCTCCCTCCTCTTCTCGGGTCCCTCGTCAGCGCTCCTGGCCCCTCCCTCCTGTTGAGTGCCCCCACAGCAAGCAGCTTGCTATGAAGGCACTCAAGGCGAGCCACAGCTCCCTGTGTCCATTCAGACACAAAGCCACTGCTTGGCCCCACCCCCTTTCTCTCCTCATGGGTTCACTAACTTTGATCAACGGCAGCATCAGCCAATGCCGCTTCGCTGCTGTGTTAGCCAATGAGTAGGGGGAGTCCCGGGCATCCGAGTCTCTTGTGCAACATCACTGGATCAAGATGGGGTTCAGGTAAGTATTAGGGGGGTTGAGGGGAGCTGCAGCACATGTTTTTTTATTTTATTCCATAGAATGCATTAAGGTTAAAAAAACTTCTGGCTTTACAACCACTTTAACAAAAAACGAAATAAGTGTAGCGCTATGGAAGAAAGTCCAATTGAGAGTCTTTAAACTGACAGTTCAAAATGTGTGTGCCAAAAGGAAGGACATCCTTGGGGAAAGGATGAGGAATCCTCAGGAACTAAATACATCAAGCATATAAACCATCTGGGGTAGAAGCACGCACAACACCACCGAAAGTGAAGAGGCTTACCAGAATCGGTGGACCCAACGAGGCATACACCAAGTGGGGTCAGACAGGCTTAGGTGGTGATGGACTACAGGTGGCCCGGGAGGGCAATGTTGATGGAGTGGCTTCCACGTGGCTATGTTCCTCAAACGATACCAGACCGAAGGGTTTAGGGTTAAACGGCACGTAGATTATATCCCTCAGACCGGTGTTAAAACTTTGGATCACTCGCTAGGACAGTTTGTCCCTGCCAGACCACTCTTCACATTCAGAAGGGCGACTTCTGGTACTTTCTGAATTGCTCCCGAATGTATTTGCATGCAGCAGTGTTTTTGTAGCACTCTGGGCCATGCAGGTGGCGTAGTTCTCGCAGAAGATCACGAAATATATGCACGGGACTTCTAAGAGCAGCTCTTGGCCTCTGGTCTTGGCCCTGTCTGAGTGTGTCGTTGCTGACCTGGATCTCCTGGGTTTGCCACTGGGCATGGCCCTGTTCTTCCTTCGAGTCCCCTGAGTGATCCCACCGCACTTTCACAGCTCTGACACCAGGCTAAGGTAAGAATAAATGGCCGGACTCCAGGAGTTCTGTTACTGAGCGTCCTCTCCCGTTGTCATCCTGGAAAGCCCCCCCCCAGCCTCCTTAATACTTACCTGAGGTTCCTCTCTGTCCAGCGATGTCCATGAGTGTCTAAGCCATCTGAGATTCTCCCTCCTGATTGGCTGAGACACAGCAGCAGTGCCATTGGCTGCCGCTGCTGTCAATCGAAGTTAGTTAGCCAATCAGGGGAGAGAGGGGGCTGGGCCAGGTCTGGGCTCCGTGTCTGAATGGACACAGGAAGCTGTGACTCGGCTGGGGTGCCCCCATAGCAAGCTGCTTTCTATGAGGGCATGGAACAGGAGGGAGGGGCCAGTAGCACAGAAGAGGCACCCGAGAAGAGGAGGATCCGGGCTCCTCTGTGCAAATCCACTACACAGAGCAGGTAAGTATAAAATGTTTGTTATTTTTATAGGAAAAAAACGAGACTTTACAATCACTTTAATCGAGTAGTTGCTCTTTACAGACAAACTACAGCCCAATTTAAAATCAATGGACTGCTAAGGACTCTTTCACCTTGCAACTGGCAGTCCTCTTTCCCCCTCTTCTTTTTACCCTGTCCCTCAAACACTTCCTATCCAGCATTAGACTTAATCCAGACATCCATGGTATCATTGTAGACTCACGAGAACACAAATATGCTGCATATGCAGATGATATTCTTTTTTATGTTCAGCAACCTAAAGTCTCCCTACCCAACCTAATGTCCACATTCTCAGCTTTTGGTTTGGTTTCCAATTTTAAAATCAACTTCACTGGCCTAGTGCATTATCCAACATACATTTATTGAAAATAGTTAAAGTAACATAAAACTACTCACAAGTGTAGATAGTAAACTCACTCAGCAAGCCACTTCCAACTTTGTCAAAGCCTCTAGCTCAGGGAGGACCTCACCAGGGTCCCTGCCGGCTGATGCGTTTCAAACCCTTCTTCATCAGAGCCAGATAATAACTGATTATACAGCCTATATATACATACTCTCTAATTGCTGACCCTCCTACATGAGAGCCAAAGTTTCCTGCCATATTGAGAAGGGAGGAGGGGTGAAAATAAGAGGAGTACTTCCTTTTGTGTAAAGCCATGTTTTTAAAATGGAGCAATTGCTACATGTTCATACTTTAGAAATTTGCATTATAAAATAAGTAACTAGGGCTTACCGATATGAAGTCCCAGCACTGCAGTGGCTTAATGAGCGAGTTTACTACTTACACTTGTGAGTAGTTTTGTGTTATTTTAACTATTTTCAATAAATCTATGCTGGATAATGCACTAGGCCAGCGTGCCCTCTGTTTTTATAAATTTTTCACAGTTAGAGCTCTACCCTCTCACATAACTGGAGTTCCAATACCTGGTGACCCTTGGCTTGTGCTTTTCCACTGCTCCCCAGAATCCGATAAAAGGTATAAGTGTTCCATCATACCCCACATGTTAAATCTCAGTTTCCGCTGTTCTGGAAAAAGCCACAAATACCCACCTTGAAATTATGGTTGCAAACACTTGACCATACCTATGACATGGAAGATCTCACCTCAAAGCTCCGTAACACCCAATCAGTCTTCACCACAAAATAGGCAAGTTGGCTGGGGTTCAGGTCCTCCCCTCCATATACGGAGATTATATCTTCAGCTTAGAGTTTATCTCGCTAGGATGTTATGCCTATACTTTGGCCAAATGCAGAATTTTCTCTCACTTATACTCATAAATCAGTCCTAAATGTGTTGTTAAGTTACATATAGTGACAAATAGGGACACCGTTTAATAGAGATAAACCGGGACAGCCGGTTTATCTCCGCACCCTTCCTTCTCCCCTCCTTTCCCCCTACTGTAACTGTGTTTTTCTTTCCCACCTTTCCGTTCTTCTTCCTCCTTTCTACCTTCCACTCTGCTCTAGAGTAAATATAACTGAGATGATTTATTATCAATTTCAGCCCGTACATTAGGGGCGCCGCCCCCCTAATCCATGCACCCGGTTCCTAATCTACATGCAGGGTGCCCGAGGCATGGATTTTAATTTTTTTTTTTGAAGCATATGATTAGAGCCTGAAGCTCTAATCGGCTGCAAAAAAGGGTGGGCTCGAGGTGCAGAGCACTGCGCCCTGAGCCCACCCACTTGTGTGACAATAGCAAATTAATATTTGCTATTGTCTTCCTGACTCTCCTCCCGGCCAATCAGGAAGCCGGATCGACCCGATTGGCCGAGAGGAGAAGCAATCGTATTGGCCGCCGAGGGAAGGAGGAGGGTAGCTGCCGAGGAGGAAGCCACCGTGAAGCCAGAGACGCCGGGTGAAACCGCCAAGGAGAAAGCTGTCACTGAGGAGGAGGAGACGCAGGAAGAAGCAGAAGCTGCCCGCGACCTAGATGGGGTAAGTGTGGGGCTGGCGGGGTGACAAGCGAGCTACGGGGGGGGGGAGTGGAGGGTTTGACTGAGCGACCGACTGACCATGTCTTGTTTGCCGCCCCCACCCCCCCAAATATACAGCACCAGCCGCCACTGTTTATCATACCTTTTCCCTTTGTATATACTAATGGTAAACTTCAACTTTCAGTTATTTTGATTGTGTATGTATTGTTTCACATTATATTTCATCTCAATAAACATTTACTAAATAAATTTTTAAAAAAACACAAACTCTGCCTTTGCCCGGTATGAACTAATGTTGGTATCTTTTTGTTTAATAAACAGGTTGATAACAATGGACTGCTATCATTTAACGCTTCAATTTCAAGTTATACACCCCGACATCTCCCTATAAATGAAAGTACCGGTAATCCGTTCCTCGCCGTTTTCTGGGCCGATGTGTACAATGTGAACTCAGGGCACATATATTACCTGCAGAGCACAGATTCAAGTCTTTTGGCCCTGGCTACATCAGATATCAGAAACTACACCGCTGATCTGACCTTCACAGCCACATGGGTGTTTGTGGCCACCTGGGATAAAGTTCCGTACTTTGGATCCTCATCAACCAAGGTATAGTAGCTCAGGTTCATGATTTCTGTGTTCTGTTGTAAAGAATCTACAGGTTCACTTGCGAGTGATTCAAACAAGAACATAGAATAATCACGACTGAACCTTCTACAGAAATTTAGCAGTATTAGAAGCTCCAGTATAAAATGATGGGGCGGTAAGTCAGCTATGTGTAAGAAACGGTCTTTCTGCCACATTTCTCACAAGAATTTATAGATCTTACATCAGCGTCGTTGTTTGCTAAGCAGAATCAAAGATTCAAAAATATTTAATCCATGTGAGGTCTCATCTAAAGGTAGTATCAAGCATTTTGGGAATTAATTGTATTGTTCTCCACAAAAGGACAATTTTACATCTACAGTATATAACTGGGTGCCTTTAACCACTTCAATACCAGGCACTTATACACCCTCCTGCCCAGACCAATTTTCAGCTTTCAGCGCTGTCGCACTGTGAATGACAATTGCGGTCATGCTACACTGTACCCAAAAATTTTTTTTATCATTTTGTTACCATAAATCTTTCTTTTGGTGGTATTTGATCACCTCTAGGATTTTTATTTACTGCTAAACAAATAAAAAAAAGACCAAAAATTTGGAAAACAAAATGTTTATTTTGTTTCTGTTACAAAACTGTAAATAAGTAAGTTTTCTCCTTCACTGATGGGCACAGATGGGGCTACACTGATGGGCACTGATAAGGTGGCACTGATGGGCACCGATGAGGTGGCACCAATGAGGTGGCACTGATGGGCACTGATAATGGGAAATAATATGCGGCACTGATGGGACACTGAAAGGCGGCACTGATGGGCACTGATAGGTGGCACTGATATGCAGCATTGATGGGTACACATAGGTGGCACTGATGGGCACTGAAAGGCAGCACGGATGGGCACTGATAGGCGGCACAGATGGGCACTGATAGACGGCACAGATGGGCACTGATAGGCGGCACAGATGGGCACTGATAGGTGGCACAGATGGGCATGGATGGGCACTGATAGGTGGCACTGATGTACACTAATTGATGGTACGGATGGATGCCACTCCATAAAAATGGTTCTCTTTTAAACTAACTTTTAGAACACTTCTCCCATAAACAAACACCACCATATTTTTGTTTTATCCTGTCTTTCTGAAAAAAATATTAAAGGCAGTAATATTATGTGGCCAGGCACAATTCTGCAATACAAAATGTGCTCTTCATGCATTAACCGCTTCACCCGGGTTCACGTCATATGACGTTAGGGAATTGAAACGGCGATAGCTAAATGCAGGCATCATGGAGATATCATTATTTTCAGCACAGTAAAAACAATAATATCGGCTGTTTCACCGCTTGATTGTTTTTACAGGCGGCAGGAGGGGGACCATAGAGCTGACCGAGGACCAGATGGTCCCCGATCCTCTCTATGACTCTCAGAGGCCAGAAGCGACGTCATGACGTCACTTCCGGCGCTGGCAGATGTAAGCACTGCCTTTTTTTGTTAGCCTGAGATTGATTTATTTATTTTTTTATCTCAGGCTTTCTAGCCTCGAGGAGAGATGTGGAGTCACTCCTGTGCATGTGCACGGGAGTCACGGGATAGGCACAGGGCCCTGAAGGGACAGCATGAGTATGCCGTCTTTTCGGAACGGATGCGTTGGTGACGTCACCGGCTGCTGCTCCATGGAATATCTCCTAAACAGTGGACGTTTAGGAGATATTCATTTTACCTACAGGTAAGCTTTATTATAAGCTTGCCTTACATTAGTACATATCTACAAACCAAGGAATGTATTCATTATAGGAAAACATGAGAAATGACTAATTAAGGTTCTGATAAATGTGTACCATTGACTTGCATTGTTTTTTTTTTTTTTTTTTTTTTATCATTCCAACTCAGGTCAACACATTCCAGGTTGTATTGATCACTGATGGGAAGTCCACGTATGTTTTATATAACTATGCTGACATCCAGTGGACAACTGGGACAAGCAGTGGTGGTAATTCCAGTACGGGACTTGGAGGGGTTCCGGCTCTGGTAAGTAAATTTAAGTTGTTCAACTTTGGGTCTGGTTATTTAAGCTTTGCTTATGCTTCACATGTTCCTTCATTATTTTACATCAATTCACAGCAACTAAATGGGAGAGTCCACCATATTTAAATTCAAACTCCAGTCAAAATGTTTGTGATTTATGCTTTCAATAGAGCAAAGAAGGTTGAAATCCCCAAGTTTTTATTGCTATTTTCCCTTGTGGAACTATTTCACTGACTGACAACAATAATAAGGGAACAATTCCCCCTAATGGCACCATCAATGGGGCACCATTCTTCCCATTGATACTATCACTGGGACACTATTCCTCCCATTAAAACCAACGATGGGGCACTAATGCCAGGGCATTTTCTACTCCCACTGACCACAGTCTGGCCCAACTAGGGCCTGAAGGACAGTAAACTGGCCCTTTGTTTAGAAAGCTTGTAGGCCCCTGGTCTAGAACATCTGACAGCGTTTTATTGCTGTATATGCTTTCCTGTCCTGTTGATGACCACTTCCCCCATTTCTTTTATGGGTGTCACAAGGACTGGAAGTGAGAGGAAAATATCTCCAAAATTATAATATAAAGGTTCTATCAGAATTATAATGAGCCAATCCGCTCATATGCTGTCAAAAAGCAAGCTGAGTGACAGAGGGATGAGCTTATTACTTTGCTGTTTCTCCTTTCCCCATCCAGTCGCAGGCTGGGGGCGGGTCCATGACATCCTGTGAGCTGAATGACGCCAGCTGTCATTCAACGCAGTGGAGCACCTAGTGGAGGAAAAGAAGTACTGCTTGAAACAGCTCTGATTTGGTACTGCTTTTTTAATTTAACTTTTAATGGGCTACTCCTTTTTTCATTTTGGCTGGAGTTATGCTTTAAGAATGGAGATTCTTTTCAGATGACTAATCATGACCATTTTGACTTCAGGGCGGATTCACACTGCATGCTGTCAGATTTGCCCTGCAGTGAGGAGGATTGTTTTCTATGTTTCCTTTTGGTGACTGGCATTTTCCCAGCGCAAAAAAAAAAAAAACAGTCACCGCCAAGGCTTTTTTTCTCAGAGAATAGGTGCAGGAACTCCCCCTTTCAGAGTCACCCTTGTCTCCGCCCCCCGACCCACCTCCGAGCACCGTCCCTTGGTTCCAACCCCTACCTACCTCCCAATATCATCCCTATTAGAGAATACAGAACCAAGTAACATTTGTGGTGCCAGCTAATTTGTATGGAATTTGTCAATGATAACAAGAAAAGAAGTAAAATAGATCCCCTGTAGCCAGCAACAATAGACCCCACCATCAACAACAGATCCCCCCCCCCCCAGCAACAATGGACCGCTTGCAACAATATACCCCCACAGCAAAACTAGACCCCCCCATCAACAATAGATCCCCAAACATCAATGGACCGTTGCAACAATAGATCCTCCCAGCAACAATAGAGGCCCGGCAGCAGCAACAAATCTCCCCACAGTCAGCATCTATAAACCCCTCCATCTACAGTCGATCCCTCCTAGCAACAACTGACCCCACAGCAACAAAGGACCCACAATAGATCCCACACCAACAACAATAGACTCCCTCCAGTGACAATAGATCCACCAATAGCCAGTATCAGCTATTGGCGGCCCATATATTGGGAGCGTAGGGGAGCCGCACCCCCCCAAACCATGTGCCTGGCCCCTAATCTCCATGCAGGGCACCGGATGCATTGCGCCCCGAGTCCACACACTTGTGTGACATTAGCGAATTAATGTTAGCTAATGTCTTTCTGCTTCTCCTCCCAGCCAATCGGGAAGCGGGTCCTGAGACCCGATTGGCCGGGAGTCTTGGGACGGGTCTCAGGACCCACCTCCTTTTCGCCAGCAGCCGTCTCTTCTAGGAGCCCTACCCCGGATTCAGCACCTCTACCGCAGTATAAAGTAAGGCTATGGATCGCTGGGGGGATGGCGGTAGTGCAAGTGGATCGCTGTCTATCGAGCGCTGGGGGGGTGTAGTGCAAGTGGATCGCCGCTGTGATCTTTCGATCGAGAGCTGTGAGGGGAGGGGCAGACTGCTAGTGAGGGGACCAGGTCTCTTTGCCCCCCCAAAAAAATGTTGACCACCAGCCGCCACTGCCCGCAGCACACCCTAGCACCCCTTACCATTACATAAGTTCCTGCTGAAAAAAGCCCTGGTCACCGCACACAACGTGAATGAGCCCTTAAAGCAGAGTTCCACCCATTCCACCCAAAAAATGTAGCTGCTGATAATCAGACACTCACCTGTCCTACAGTCCAGCGATGCGGGTGCCGGAAGCCTCGCTCTTCTCCTCCTCCTCTCTGCAGCGCCGGCATTGCAACTGTGGGCGCGCACCGCGCATACACGAGCCGCGCTGAGTGCTGTAAATGGCCGGGCAACCTTCTGGGACCTGTGACGTGTCCCAGAAAATTGCGGGGAGGGAGGGGGGAGAGGTGAACCGCAGAGCGCTGGGAGGAAGTTGGAGCTGGGTGCCTGCAAAAACAGGGTACCCGCTCCTCCCCCCAAAAAAAATTACATGCCAAATGTGGCATATCAGTGGGGACACCTGCACTTAAAGTGGGAGTTCCATTTTTGGGTGGAACTCCGCTTTAAGTTATACAAATTTTTCAAATCACATCCTTTAAATATTTCCAACAACAAAAAAGCTGGTGTTTGTTTCATCTAAATGTACTTTTTATTACATTTTGTTTCCACTTGTGCTTTTATGCTATTATACACTACACTAGGTGATATAGTGATTTTACACCCCACAGGCTGGATTAAACAATGCAAATGGCAGTGATTTCTATACTATCAATGGTTCACTTACCCCATCTATAATCAATATAACATCCACGAGCAACGTGAATCTGCCGGGACGTTGGGCTTTTAAGGTGGATAAGCAAATCAAAGTGCTGGGTAAGTGGAAGAATTTGTTTTATCCATAGTATTTATACTAATACAAACCAATTTTTTTCAATGCTCCTGCACAGTTGTTTTTTGCATGCTGTTCATTGAAAGGATTATGATTTATTCATGCATATGGCTGACTGTTGACTTTGGTTTAAACTAGGGCTGTCTTTTGGCTGGTGTTTTATAAGGTAGATACTTCCTGATATATATGTAATGATATTGTGAACTGAGCATAGCTGACTGCTCAAGCGCTTGTCAGTTACCCTGGAAGTAGAACATGAGTTCCAGGAAAATCGAGACTCAAATTAAAAGGTTGTTCGAAATTGATTGAGTCTCTGAAGCCACCATCGAACGGTCAGACAAATAAATTTTACAGCCGTAAGGCCAACATAAGTGCCATAGCGTGAATCTTACATAACAAGCATTATGTAAGACACGGAAGAGTGAGTGAATATTCACACATAGGGTTTAAAAAAAACGTCTACTTTACATGTCTGGATTTACTTGTCTGGTTGCCCTCAAGCAAAATGAAACATGATATGAGAATTTTATCATTAGAAGAGTGCTAAAGACACAGCCTCTGCCTGTCAATCACACATTTCGCTTTATTTCAATAATAAAAGTACATTTGGTAAAATGTTGACCTCCTCTGCTGAAGTGAAGATATTTGTGAGAAACATGCCTTGCTGATTGATCACATTCTGGTTCTTTCCCCATATGGGTCTAGAAGGCATAATCAGTATAGACACAATGTATAAAAGGGAAAGTTTGTGCATTTGACAGAGAGCAAGCACTTCAAAACACATTATTCGCAGTCCTTGGGTGCTGTGGCCAAGTTGTTACTTGCCTTCATGGCCTACATGAAAAAGTTGGGAATCCGTAACAGTGGTTCATAGCTGGTAGTCATTTGACATTGCACACTTGAGTAGCACTTAAAGCAAACCTGTGCTTTGAAAGCAAAGAAAAAGATTCAGTTTAATGGTGGACCCCACTAGATGTCTATACGTACCTTTCTTTTGCTTCTCCACCACTTTCTTCAGCCACTGGGAGCAAATAAATACTTGGTACTGCTTCTACATGAGAATACTGGTGTTTGGTGATCGGCCAACACAAACATCAATTATGGTCATACGGGGTGGGGAAAGAATCCTTTGCAACAAGTAAGCACACAATTTTTTTTGTTTACATGGTGCTCCCTCTTTTTACTCTCAAAAGGAGTTTTAGGGAAAGCCAACATGGGTAAATATAAGTAGCTGGTGGGACCATCATTGACTTGAACCTGGTGCTTCTCCCTTCGTTGAAAAGCAACGGTTTTCTTTAAAGTAGAACTTCACCCAAAACTTTTTTTTTTGGGTGAAGTGAGACATAAGTAGATTTTCTCACCTGACCCCACCACTACTTTACTTAAGCCATGGTCTTGAATGTAGGGAAGGGAAGGGGGGAGGGTGGTATTTCCCAATATCATGGATCAGTTGTAACTGGAGTTCTGCTTTCATTACACCGAAATAAATATGTTTGTTCCATGCACTTTCCAAACAGAATTTTTGAAGCGTTCAAGACAAGAGAAGGGCAACAAAAACATTGAAATATTTTAAGAGATAACTGAAAACAAATTAATTTAAAACATTTTATTAATAATAATATTGATATGTTGCTCAACATCTCAATAAAGATCTGTGAAAGAAATAATAATGATATTTTATATTGATAAAATAATAATAATAATAATAATGATATTAATACTAATTATATATATAATATAACCTACATTTTAAGCTGATGAATACAATATACTAGAAATATTTATTTGAATTTACAATGGCTACATTTTGTATCGTATAAAAATATAACGCATAAGTATTTAAAATCAGTACAAATACACCTTTTTGGTGGATTTTACACTTTGGATTTTTATTCTGTTTTTGTGCCTCTTTAATCTTTTCTCTCTGTTTATCTAATATAACGTTGTCCTGCTTACACCCCTAAGACCACAGTGTCACTACCAGAAACGAGAATCAAAATTGTTTTAAATTTCTGATATGATATTTTTTGGGGTTTATCGTCCAACTGTAAGTAATCAGTGTTTATCTACTGTTTTCAATGCATATTATTAAGGCTCGGTTCACACTATTGCGGGTGGTGAGGCTCGCGTTTGCAGCAGCCCATTTACTGGCCCCTCTTTGAAAAACCCAGCCGCATGGAATCACACAATGCTTTGATACCATGAGTTCTCACGCACCTGAACACGCTCTGTATTTTCCAATGCATGGGAAATAAAAGTGCAGTGCGTTTTGGCTGCAGGGGAATTCAGGTTAGGCGAAGGCGTGTGATTTACATTCATTCCCACACCCACAATAGTGTGAACCTAGCCTAAAGAATTTTTTCAAATGTTTATGTTTGATTATCACTGACCTGAAGTGTGAACAGCACCCAGTGTGTTTTGTGCCCTGGCCCAGCCCTATCAATCTCTGTGTCCCCGCTTTGCCCTGAAAGGTTGGTATGTTAGCTGTTGACCTCAGGAATCACTGACCCAGTGACTTTATGTGTTGGAGCAGGATTATACCAGGCAAGCAGCCAGGACAGAGGTCAGCAATAGAAGCCTCCGTTCACTTCAAGGGGAAGGTTCCCCTGATATAGATTAGAATTTTTGAAGACCACCTAAAGGGCAAATGGGATTCCAGGGACAGGTGGTGTGGTGGTAAAGTACAGAGTGCACTAGGTGCTTTTTTCTTATGGGCTTTGTTGTTTCATCAGCTTTGTTTGTTGTTGTATTATGTTACCAGGAGCAGAGAAGAGCTCCAAACACATTTTTCAACAGACTGGGAAGGACCTTGCCGTGGTTCTGTTGCTCACAACCTGCTGACACCACTGCAGAGACCTGACTGCACATTCTTCAAATTATATAATTAGGGGTCAGCTTCAAGTGTAGAGTTTGCAGAGAGATAAAGTGCATTTAAAGGCTTCCCGGCCATGTTTATTTATCACCATTGCATCATACACAAAGCAAAGGAGTTTCCCATACATGGGGTCTTTTTGGCTAGTTATGGAAAAATGTGGGTGTGCTTAGACCTGCAGGCAGTTCCAGCACAACCTTCATGCAGTTTCTGTACTTCTCCCTTACCGTCTCCCTCTCTCCCTCTCACTCTCCCACCCCCACTCCCTCCCTCACTCCCTCTCCCTCTCTTCCTCTAACTCCCTTTTCCTGCCCTCTTTTTTTCCTCTTCCTCTCCCCCCCCCCCCCTCCCATTCCTTCCCTCCCTCCCGCTCCCTCTTTCTCTTCCTTTCCCTATCTCTCTCTTCCACTCCCTTTCCCTCTCTCCCTCTCACTCTCTCTCTCTCTCCCTTTCGCCCTCCCCCTTTCCCTCCCTCTCTCCCACTCCCTCTTTCTCCTTCTCTCCCTCACACTCCCTCCCTCCCTCCTTTGCTTCCTGCTCTCCTTCTCCCTTTCCCCCCCTCTCTCTCTCTCTCTCTCTTTCCCTCTTTCCCTCTCCCTTTCTCTCCTTCTCTCCCACTCCCTTTCTCTTCCTCTCCCTCCCCTCTCCCTCCCTCTCTTCCTCCCCCTCTTCCTCCCCTCTCCCTCTTTTTTTCCTCTCCCTCCCTCTCTTCCTCTTCCTCCCCCTCTTCCTCCCCTCTCCCTCTTTTTTCCTCTCCCTCCCTCTCTTCCTCTCTCTCCCTAACTCCCTTTCCTTCCTTCTCTCCTTCTCCCTTTCCCTCTCTCTCTCTCTTTCCCTCTTTCCCTCTCCCTTTCTCTCCTTCTTTCCCACTCCCTTTCTCTTCCTCTTTCTCCCTTCTCCCTCCCTCTCTTCCTCCACCTCTTCCTCCCCTCTACCTCTTTTTTTCCTCTCCCTCCCTCTCTTCCTCTTCCACCCCCTCTTCCTCCCCTCTCCCTCTTTTTTTCCTCTCCCTCCCTCTCTTCCTCTCCCTCCCTCTCTTCCTCTCCCTCCCTACCTCCTTCCTCCCTCCCTCCTTCCTTCCTTCCTTCCTTCCTTCCTTCCTTCCTTCCTTCCTTCCTTCCTTCCTTCCTTCCTTCCTTCCTTCCTTCCTTCCTCCCTCCCTTCCTCCTTCCTTCCTCCCTCCCTACTTCCCTCCTTCCTTCCTCCTTCCCTCTCCCTCCCTCCCTCCTCCTCCCTCCCTCTCCCTTCTTCCCTACTACCTACCTCCCTCCCTCCTTCTTCCCTCTCTTCCTCCCTCCCTCCCTCTCCCTCCCTCCCTCCTTCTTCCCTCCCTTCCTCCCTCCCTCCCTCTCCCTCCTTCCCTCCCTCTCCCTCCTTCTCTCCTTCCTCCCTCCCTCCCTCTCCCTCTCCCTCCCTCCTTCCCTCTCCCTCCCTCCTTCCTTCTTCCCTCCCTCTCCCTCCCTCCACCTTTCTCTTTCTCTAAAACACACCACCTCTAGTCAACCCAGAGAAGACTTAAACTATACCCCAGGTAGGGTAGGAGAATGGCCACTGCTTAACTCCTGCATACCGCTACCCAGCCCTCCCATTACCACCATCTTATCTCATAAAATGGAAAAGTCTAGGCGGCAGGTAAACCTCATCCGTTAAGCTGCCCTAGTGGGCTGTTTGTCACAATACATAAACTAAAAAACTATAAAGTAGCAAAATTCCTTCTTTGGTCTCTTTGCAGTGGGCTTCCTGGTTGTGCCAACGCTTCCCATATAAATATATGATGTAACAAAAAGACACAAAACAACAAAGTCATATCAGTGTAATAATAAGAGTAAAATGTGTTCTTTATCTTTTTTAGTCAGATAAGCCTCATGTGTGCCCCTCTCTGATTTAGTTTCACGTCATCCCTTGTACAGTGACAGTGCCTTACCTGGCCACTGATGTTTTCTAATTATCATATCATAAATGTTTACATTTTATGCTAAATAAAAGTTCAAATGATCCCATGTTGTGACCTATTTTGTGTGACATATTAGTATTATAGCAGGTTTTCTCTACTCTTTGTTCTATTTATGGTACACATTCATTAAGTGTTTCATGTTCATTTGGATATTTGGAAGGAGGACCAATGAGAAGACAACATGGTCCACAAATCTGATGTTGTGAAATTACACACTCAAGATGCATAAGGGACTTTCTAACCTGCAAAAAGAGTTTTAAAGTGTTACTAAACCCACAACAGTAAAATCAGTCTGTATATGCAGTAAAGCATGCTTGTTATACTCACTGCGGAACCTAAGGAGTTAACCCTCTGCATTGTCTAAAAAGGCTGTTTGATCCTGTCTTCTCTGATCATTGCCTTCCTCAATTGTTCCCAATCCATCTGCTGATATTTGCAGAGCATGTGCAGAGAGGCACTCTGCACATGCTCAGTTTGGTGTGCATTGTTGGAGAGTTTGTTTTTTCTTGGGAGAGTACATGTGATCAGCACAGTGCCAATCTGCACTGTCAAGACAGAGGGTCAGAGGTGCTGCATTCTCATAGGACAATTGTGGGAAAATGAAAACCCCTCCTACAAGCTTTAACCAGACACTGATAGAAGTCACTGCCACCACCATGTTTCACTGTAGGCACCGTGCATTTTTCTTTGTACTCCGCACCTTTGTGACGCCATACAGTTTTGAAGCCATCAGTTCCAAAAACATTTATCTTGGTCTCATCACTCCAGAGTACAGTAGTCTTCTTTTTCAGCATGGTCCCTGGTAAATTCCAGGCAGGTTATTTATGCATGGGCTTTAGGAGAGGCTTCCTTCATGGAGGACACCCATGCCTGCCATTCCTCTGCAGTATACACTGTATTGTGTCACGGGAAACAATCATCCCGGTTTGGCTTTCTATTTCTTTAGCTAACTGCAGTGAATTTGCATGGCGATTTTCTTCAACCCTTCTCATCAGAAGACGCTCCTGTTGAGGTGATAACTTCCGTGGACGGCCTGGACATGTCTGTGAGATGGTTGCATTTCCACTTTTGTTACATTTTTGTATCACTTTTGCTCCAGTATTCTGACTGATAAGTAAAGTTTTGCTGATCTTCTTGTAGCCTTCACCCTTCTTGTGTAAAGAAATGATTTTCTTTGTTAGACCTTGTGACATTTCTTTTCCATGTGGTGCCATTGCTGACAGCATGAAATGGGAGGGGCTCTCTTCGTTAGGTAACGCCCTTTTAGAATCAACTGTCTGCTGGACATCTGTTTAATGAATAATCAGACTCACCTGTAGCTGAATTCTTGGTAATTAGGATTTTGTTGTCTAAAATGTAGCTTTGCTCCTAAGGCCCCTTTAACGCGATCGGACCGTTTAGGTCCGCCTGTCAGTTTTGACGGCGGACCTGAACGGGCGCTCCATGTTAGCATATGGAGCGTCGGATGTCAGCGAAGACATGTCCGCTGACATCCGACCCGGTCCGATCCGCTGAAAAGCAGACAGATGACTCTACGTCCAGGTCCGTCGCTGGCGGATCAGATCAGATGAGATCTGACGAAAACGGACATGCTGTCCGTTTTCGTCCGATCCCTCCATAGGCGGCAGCGGCTCCTGACAAGCCCCTCCCCGCTCAGTGAGCAGAGAGGGACCTGTCATCCGCCGGCTCAGCGGAGATCAACGGACTGATCTCCCACTGAGCCGGCGGACCGAGGCGGGCTCCATGGAAAGGGGCCTAAGACTTTAAATTGGGGTGTATTAATTTTTGCAACATGGTCTTGAATGAACTTTTTAGGAAAAATACTTTTTTTGTGTGTACAAATGAACAAATCTTGGTTGCAATCAATGGGTCGCATTTGTGGGGGTATTTTGTAGTATCGTGTCCTATGGAAAATGTTGATTCTGAAAACAGAGTAAACGTTTTCTGACAAATCTATTTGGGTGTACTCATTTATGCTGAGCACTGTATATATATATTAGATAGATAGATAGATAGATAGATAGATAGATAGATAGATAGATAGATAGATAGATAGATAGATAGATAGATAGATAGATAGATCTATATAGATATATCTATATAGATATATCTATATAGATATATCTATATACAGTATATATATATATATATATATATATATATATATATATATATATATATATATACATACACATGTGTGCACATATGTATATATACGTGCAAGATATGCATTCCTTCGTAATGAGTTACTTCAGATTTGGTCAGATAATATTTATTTTAATAACATAGGGATAAACATAGTGGAATCTCACCTATATTTCCATTGACATCTTATGGGTGTAATTTGTCCACTTTAAATGCCCAACGTCCGGTTACTTTGACGTTGCTTGTAGATGATAAAGTGGCAACAGAGAGTGTGAGGGATCCTGGGAGTGTGTAGTATCCTGTCTCATAGCCGCTGTTCAGCCCAGCCTATGTGGTTCAAAGACATTTTTAAAGAGTTGTCTATGCAAATTACACTGAAATCATCACTGCATAAACTCTATTTACCGATACTCAAGAAGGACAAAAAATCCATGTTTTTGACCAGCAAAGTGACTTTGGTGACAAGTGGTTAATCAAGTATGGAAATAAAATGCAGCTTAAAAAGAACACATATTAGGATGTGTTTATGGCACAAAGATTTCATTATTATCAATAATCAACCATCATCCAAGACCTTGTAACCCAATTTAGTCCTATGAAAATAAAACAGTTGAAAGTCGAACATTTAAGATTATTGTTTTTCATTGTTGTGATTCATTGTTCTTCGTAATCTCTTCAAAAGGAGTACAACTAATGGTCATTTATTTTACACTTTGCCACATTACAGGGTGAAAAAAAGTGTGGTGTTCTTCAAAAGGTAACTTTTCATTTCAACTGTTCTCCTATTCAAATGGCTCAAAGCCAGGGGCGGACTGACCATTGAGCCACTCGGGCACTGCCCGAGGGCCCTGGGCCTCTAGGGGGCCCCATCAGGGTTGCCAGCCTCAGTAAAACCATGGACAGTATGTATAAATCTGTGTTTTTTTTACATCTGTCTGTGTATACTGTGTGTGTGTATACTGTGTGGCCCCATAATCTCTGATTGCCTGGGGGCCCCATAATCTCCTATTGCCCGGGGGCCCCATGAGTTATCAGTCCGCCCCTGCTCAAAGCATTTCAGATAATAAACCTTGATGGTGGGCAGAGAAAATTATAGTAATAGTACATTCTTCCTTGAAAGAAAAAGCCTTTGAAACTTCGTTTGCAATAACCCCATCAGTATCACCAGCAAAGCAGCTTCATTATTATCCCATTAAAGAAGAAGAGAATTGTGCGGTACATTTTGAGATTTCATAATTTGCCACGTCAGGAATGTTAATTCTGCATTACGAACGCTAGTTTACAAGACCGGCCGCTTCTGCTTCTGAGCATGGGTGAACTTTTGTGCGACGGACTCGTGTACACACGATCGGAAAGTCCGACAACAAAGTTTTGTTGGCGGAAAATCTGAGAACCTGCTAGCCAGCATTTGTTGGCGGAAAGTCCGACAACAATTGTCTGATGGAGCGTACACACGGTCGGACTTTCCATCAACAAGCTCACATCCAACATTTGTTGTCGGAAAATCCGATCGTGTGTACGGGGCATTACACTTCACATCCCAATTATTATCTTAATTTAGGAGGTGTTGCTGAAATTTTGGCAAATATGGGAACATTTTGGTAAAATTTCACCAGTCCATAAAATGCATAGGGGTCAATGAGATTGGATATTAAGGATACAATGGAACTTTAGATTGCTTCTGAGGCTCAAAAAAGACCCTTTTAACTGTCCAAGACCTGCACCAAAAACATTACCTTATGCTTTAACAGTAGCAATGCCTATTGATGGAAGGGACTTGGAATCATATTCCTTAGTTCACATGAGTCTCCTGTGGGTTGCAGGGCTTACCCATTTGGAGTACATGCAAAATAAAAAACAAAAGATATTTACATGGTGCTCAGTGCTAGACTAAAGTGTATTAGTACAAACAGACGTACAAAGTAGATGGGTATAGAGATAAGTAGCCTTGACGCATTTCACATACAATGCGCATAGTTATGAGTAGGGATGAGCTTCGTGTTCGAGTCGAACCCATGTTCGACTCGAACATCGGCTGTTCGACCGTCCGTCGAATTGCGAACGATATGGGCCGTTCGCGCCAAATTCATGTGGCGCGTCACGGCCCATAATTCACTGCGGCATCGCAGTGCATTGCTGGCTGATGATTGGCCAAGCATGCACTATGACCCGCATGCTTGGCCAATCACAGCGCCGCCTGAACAGAGAGCCGTAATTGGCCAAAGCCAAGGAGGCTTTGGCCAATTATGGCTCAGGGGATTTAGTACACGCCCCACACTATATAAGGCCGCCTGCACGGCGGCCCTGTGTAGTGTGTGTTCCGGCGTTGAAAGAGATAGACAGAGAGACAGTGTTTGATTTGAGTTAGATAGATTAGGCAGAACAGTCAGTCAGTTAGCTGCACTTACAGTGTATTGTGTATATATATGCATCCCAGGTGTTGCATATATATATATACACTGTATTCAGTTTAGCTAGATCCGTTCCTGTTATCTTCTATCTAGACTATTTACATTCAGTGCAGTGTGTCCTGCTCACAGTGTTCAGCTAGATCCGTTCCTGCTATTTACATTCAGTACAGTGCTTCCTGCTCACAGTGTTCAGCTAGATCCGTTCCTGCTATTTACATTCAGTGCAGTGCGTGCTGCTCACAGTGTTCAGCTAGATCCGTTCCTGCTATTTACATTCAGTGCAGTGCGTGCTGCTCACAGTGTTCAGCTAGATCCGTTCCTGCTATTTACATTCAGTGCAGTGCGTCCTGCTCACAGTGTTCAGCTAGATCCGTTCCTGCTATTTACATTCAGTGCAGTGCGTCCTGCTCACAGTGTTCAGCTAGATCCGTTCCTGCTATTTACATTCAGTGCAGTGCGTGCTGCTCACAGTGTTCAGCTAGATCCGTTCCTGCTATTTACATTCAGTGCAGTGCGTCCTGCTCACAGTGTTCAGCTAGATCCGTTCCTGTTATCTTCCTACTGACAGGCAGGCTTGTCTGGTTACAGTATATAAAGCTACCTGAAGAAAATTACAGGTGTTCTTTTTGATCCTATTAGTACCACGGTCAGGCAGCTAGACTATTTACATTTAGTACAGTGTGTCCTGCTCACAGTGTTCAGCTAGATCCGTTCCTGTTATTTACATTCAGTGCAGTGTGTCCTGCTCACAGTGTTCAGCTAGATCCGTTCCTGCTATTTACATTCAGTACAGTGCGTGCTGCTCACAGTGTTCAGCTAGATCCGTTCCTGCTATATACATTTAGTGCAGTACGTCCTGCTCACAGTGTTCAGCTAGATCCGTTCCTGTTATCTTCCTACTGACAGGCAGGCTTGTCTGGTTACAGTATATAAAGCTACCTGAAGAAAATTACAGGTGTTCTTTTTGATCCTATTAGTACCACGGTCAGGCAGCTAGACTATTTACATTTAGTACAGTGTGTCCTGCTCACAGTGTTCAGCTAGATCCGTTCCTGTTATTTACATTCAGTGCAGTGCGTCCTGCTCACAGTGTTCAGCTAGATCCGTTCCTGCTATTTACATTCAGTGCAGTGCGTCCTGCTCACAGTGTTCAGCTAGATCCGTTCCTGCTATTTACATTCAGTGCAGTGCGTGCTGCTCACAGTGTTCAGCTAGATCCGTTCCTGCTATTTACATTCAGTGCAGTGCGTCCTGCTCACAGTGTTCAGCTAGATCCGTTCCTGTTATCTTCCTACTGACAGGCAGGCTTGTCTGGTTACAGTATATAAAGCTACCTGAAGAAAATTACAGGTGTTCTTTTTGATCCTATTAGTACCACGGTCAGGCAGCTAGACTATTTACATTTAGTACAGTGTGTCCTGCTCACAGTGTTCAGCTAGATCCGTTCCTGCTATTTACATTCAGTGCAGTGCGTCCTGCTCACAGTGTTCAGCTAGATCCGTTCCTGTTATCTTCCTACTGACAGGCAGGCTTGTCTGGTTACAGTATATAAAGCTACCTGAAGAAAATTACAGGTGTTCTTTTTGATCCTATTAGTACCACGGTCAGGCAGCTAGACTATTTACATTTAGTACAGTGTGTCCTGCTCACAGTGTTCAGCTAGATCCGTTCCTGTTATTTACATTCAGTGCAGTGCGTCCTGCTCACAGTGTTCAGCTAGATCCGTTCCTGCTATTTACATTCAGTGCAGTGCGTCCTGCTCACAGTGTTCAGCTAGATCCGTTCCTGCTATTTACATTCAGTGCAGTGCGTGCTGCTCACAGTGTTCAGCTAGATCCGTTCCTGCTATTTACATTCAGTGCAGTGCGTCCTGCTCACAGTGTTCAGCTAGATCCGTTCCTGTTATCTTTCTACTGACAGGCAGGCTTGTCTGGTTACAGTATATAAAGCTACCTAAAGAAAATTACAGGTGTTCTTTTTGATCCTATTAGTACCACGGTCAGGCAGCTAGACTATTTACATTTAGTACAGTGTGTCCTGCTCACAGTGTTCAGCTAGATCCGTTCCTGTTATTTACATTCAGTGCAGTGTGTCCTGCTCACAGTGTTCAGCTAGATCCGTTCCTGCTATTTACATTCAGTACAGTGCGTCCTGCTCACAGTGTTCAGCTAGATCCGTTCCTGCTATTTACATTCAGTGCAGTGCGTGCTGCTCACAGTGTTCAGCTAGATCCGTTCCTGCTATATACATTTAGTGCAGTACGTCCTGCTCACAGTGTTCAGCTAGATCCGTTCCTGTTATCTTCCTACTGACAGGCAGGCTTGTCTGGTTACAGTATATAAAGCTACCTGAAGAAAATTACAGGTGTTCTATCCCAGCTTAGTGCAGCTACAGGCCATTAGTATGTCTGGAAGGCCAAGAAGGAGAGGCAGACAGTCACAAGCCAATAAGAGAGGGCAAGCAGGCTCTGTGTCTAGTGCTGGTCGTGGAGACGGTGCATCCTCATCAGCACGTGGCCATGGGACACGCTTGGCCTTTTTTTCGGCAGCTGGCCGTGTTGAGCCGCAACATGCGGAAGACTTGGTCGAGTGGATGACCAAGCCGTCCTCATCCTCCTCATCCTCTCTCACCCATGCCCAGGGTGCTTTGTCTGGCAAAGCAGCGGCCTCTTCCCTCAGCTCAATGTCATCAGTGACTCCTTCCCTAGCCCCACCATGTCCTCCTGAGGATTCCCTCGAACTGTTTGACCACAGTGTTGGGTACATGCTCCAGGAGGATGCCCAGCGTTTGGAAGGCTCTGATGATGATACTGAGCTCAATGAAGGCAGTAACATGAGCACGGACAGAGGGGGTGCCCAAGAAGGACAGCAATCTGGCAGTCATGCTCCCCCTGCTGCAGCATACTGCCAGGTTTGCTCCAGTGATGAGGAGGGAGGGGATGATGAGGTCACTGACTCAACGTGGGTGCCTGATAGGAGAGAGGAGGAGGAGGAGGAGGAGGAGGAGGAGGAGGAGGTGGCACATCACCAACTAGGCAGGATGCCCTCCAGGGGCCAGCCTAAGGGCAGCACATTGACTGCATCACACCCCAAAGCTCCACATGTGCAGGGCGCTGCAGTCTCTGCGCGTTATTCAAAAAGTTCTTTGGTGTGGGCCTTTTTTGAGACGAGTGCATCAGATCGCACCGCTGCTATTTGCAATATATGTCTCAAGCGTATCTCGCGTGGCCAAAACATCTCCCGCTTGGGTACCACATGCTTGACCAGACATATGTTGACCTGCCATGCAGTTCGTTGGCAAGCGTATCTAAAAGACCCACACCAAAGAACAAAGACGATCTCTCCTTGCTCCTCATCAGCTGAGATTTCCAACCCCACTAGACCTTCAGTCCTCTCTGCGACCTGCAGTGAGAGGAATGAAGGTGTAGAATTAGGTGTGTCACAGCCAAGTACTTATGGGCAATCTGCTTTTGGTACACCGACGTCAGATTGTACCAGGCAAATTTCCCTGCCCCAGCTGCTGCACCGCCGAAAGAAGTTTGCTCCCAGCCATCCACATGCCCAGCGGTTGAATGCTAGCTTGGCAAAATTGCTAGCACTTCAACTGCTGCCTTTTCAGTTGGTAGACTCTGCCCCCTTCCGTGAGTTTGTGGAATGTGCGGTTCCTCAGTGGCAGGTACCCAAACGCCACTTTTTCTCACGGAAGGCGATTCCGGCTCTCTACCGGCATGTGGAAGGCAATGTCCATGCCTCGCTGGACAGGGCGGTCAGCGGTAAGGTGCATATTACCGCTGACTCATGGTCCAGCAGGCATGGACAGGGACGTTACTTAAGTTTCACGGCGCATTGGGTGACTCTGCTGGCAGCTGGGAAGGATGCAGGACAAGGTGCAGTAGTGTTGGAGGTTGTTCCGCCACCACGCCTCCAAAATGCTGATTGTGACACACCTCTCTCCTCCACCCCCTCCTCTTCTTCTTCCTCCATGGCCTCTTCCTCGGAACCAGCGGTGCTCCGTAGGCGTTCAAGGGGCTACGCAAGTACGCAGGCCAAAAGATGCCATGCGGTGCTTGAGCTGGTGTGCTTGGGGGACAGGAGCCACACTGGGGCAGAGGTTCTGTCAGCTCTGCAGGGGCAGGTTCAGAGGTGGTTGACGCCACGCCAACTTAAGGCAGGAATGGTGGTTTGCGACAATGGCACCAACCTCCTCTCTGCCCTCCGACAGGGACAACTGACCCATGTGCCCTGTTTGGCTCACGTCCTTAACTTGGTGGTGCAGCGGTTCTTGGGCAGGTACCCGGGCTTACAGGATGTCCTGAGGCAGGCCAGGAAAGTCTGTGTGCATTTCCGCCGGTCATATAATGCCAGTGCTCGGCTGACGGACCTCCAAAAGGAGTTTAACCTGCCCAAGAACCGCCTAATCTGTGACATGCCCACCAGGTGGAACTCGACGTTGGCCATGCTGCAGCGGCTGCACACGCAGCAGAGGGCCATCAATGAGTACCTGTGCGACTATGGCACCAGGACAGGGTCAGGGGACCTTGGTTTTTTTTCCCCACGCCAGTGGGCCATGATCAGGGATGCATGCACTGTCCTGTCACCATTCGAGGAGGCCACGAGGATGGTGAGCACTGACAGTGCATGCATCAGTGACACTGTCCCCCTTGTCCACCTGTTGGAGCACACGCTGCGTGGGATAATGGACAGGGCACTTGAGGCAGAACAGAGGCAGGAAGAGGAGGACTTCCTTAGCTCTCAAGGCCCCCTTTATCCAGACAGTGTTCCTGCGTGCCCGCCGATCACACAGGAAGAGGACGAGGAGGAGGAGGAGGAGGAGGAGGAAGATTGTGTCAGTATGGAGGTGGAGCCTGGCACTCAGCATCAGCAGTCTTTAAGGGATCAGTCCCAAGGAACACATGGACTTGTACGTGGCTGGGAGGAGGTGGCTGCGGACGTTGTTGTCCTTAGTGACCCAGAGGACTCCGGACCGAATGCCTCAGCAAACCTACGCTGCATGGCCTCCCTGATCCTGCAAAGCCTGCGTAAGGATCCTCGTATTCGTGGTATCAAGGAGAAGGACCAATACTGGCTGGCAACCCTCCTTGATCCACGTTACAAGGGTAAGGTTGCGGACCTTATCTTGCCATCGCAGAGGGAGCAGAGGATGAAACATCTTCGGGAGGCCTTGCAGAAAGGTCTGTGCAACGCGTTCCCAGAGACTGGGAGGTTACAAACTCCTGTTTCTGGACAACGTGTTGCTGAGGCTTCGGTCAGTCAAAGAAGGAGCGGTGGAGAAGGTGGCCGTCTGACCGATGCGTTCAGACAATTTTTTGGTCCGCAGCCCCAAGGTATGATCGGTTCCAGCAACCATCGCCAGCGTCTGTTTTACATGGTGCAGGAATACCTAGGGGCAAGATCAGACTTGGACACCTTTCCCACCGAAAATCCTCTGGGTTACTGGGTCTTGAGGATGGATCACTGGCCAGAGCTTGCACAGTATGCAATTGAGCTACTGGCCTGTCCTGCATCCAGCGTTCTTTCGGAACGCACATTCAGTGCTGCTGGAGGCGTGGTAACCGATCACAGGGTGCGTCTGTCCACCGACTCGGTCGATCGGCTGACCTTCATAAAAATGAATCAGTCTTGGATCACCACCAGCTACCAAGCACCTGATGCAGATGTAACCGAATAATTTTTTTTGAAATCTCAGATCCCTTCAAAGACTGCCTATGCTGATGCTGAGTGACTATCCCTGAGTAATTATCCTCTTCCTCCTCAATCATCACGCTGATAGCTTGTAAGAACATTTTTGGTTCTGGGCGCCACCACCAGTGCCTAAGGCACAATTTTTCAGCCCCTGTTTAACAGGGGCGTGTAATTACAATTTTTGATGTAATACTTTGCAGCAGGGCTCGTTCCTGCATTCCAACTAGAGTGTCTGTGAGGGGTTGCAGTGTTGTGGCACCAGCACCAGTGCCTAAGACCCAATTTTTCTGCCCCTGTCTAACAGGGGCGTGTAATTACAATTTTTGATGCAATACTTTGCAGCAGGGCTTGTTCCTGCATTCCAACTAGAGTGTCTGTGAGGGGTTGCAGTGTTGTGGCACCAGCACCAGTGCCTAAGACCCAATTTTTCTGCCCCTGTCTAACAGGGGCGTGTAATTACAATTTTTGATGCAATACTTTGCAGCAGGGCTTGTTCCTGCGTTTCAACTAGAGTGTCTGTGAGGGGTTGCAGTGTTGTGGCACCAGCACCAGTGCCTAAGACCCAATTTTTCAGCCCCTGTCTAACAGGGGCGTGTAATTACAATTTTTGATGCAATACTTTGCAGCAGGGCTTGTTCCTGCGTTTCAACTAGAGTGTCTGTGAGGGGTTGCAGTGTTGTGGCACCAGCACCAGTGCCTAAGGCCTAATTTTTCAGCTCCTGTTCAACAGGGGCATGTAATTACAATTCTTGATCTAATATTTCACAGCAGGGCCCTGTGAGGGCTTACAGTGTTTTGGCCACAGCAACACCTAAGGCCCAAATTTCTGCTGAGTATATAGGGCAGGACCCTACTTTCAAACATCTAACTTACAAACGACTCCTACTTGCAAACGGAAGGAGACAACAGGAAGTGAGATGAAATCTACCCCTAAGGAAGGGAAATTCTCTCCTGTAAGAGTTAATATGGGAAAACAATTTTTCCTTTCCACTGATGCTTTCCAATCCTTGTTCCACAAAAAAACCCAAATTTTCAAAAAACATTTTTCATTGGGACAAAAAAGTGAGGTGAAATCTTCTGAAGAGGAGGAAAGACGCAAAACAAATGTCACAGGGGTGATAACCCTTCCCTATGTTTTCCAAAAAGCTTAGAAAAGATTTTTTGGCTGGAGCTAAACACATTAAAAATGTTCAAAATTACAAACAGATTCTACTTAACAACAAACCTACAGTCCCTGTCTTGTTTGCACCGCCTGTATACTGCTGTTCAGAGTATATAGGGACCTTTCCTTATTTTAATTTGGGTGCGGGGTTCCCCTTAATATCCATACAAGACCCAAAGGGCCTGGTAATGGACTGGGGGGTACCCATGCCGTTTGTCTCACTGATTTTCATCCATATTGCCATGACCCGACATGACATTAAACCCGCAAGCAGTTTTAAATGAGATTTTTTCCTTTAAAAATGACATTTGGTGCAGGGACTGTTCTAAACATGGGAAACACGCGTCACTTTACAGGCATACTATAGACACCCCCCAGGTACGATATTTAAAGGAATATTTCACTTTTTTTTTTTTACTTTAAGCATCATTAAAATCACTGCTCCCGAAAAAACGGCCGTTTTTAAAAGTTTTTTTTGCATTGATACATGTCCCCTGGGGTAGGACCCGGGTCCCCAAACCCTTTTTAGGACAATACCATGCAAATTAGCCTTTAAAATGAGCACTTTTGATTTCGAACGTTCGAGTCCCATAGACGTCAATGGGGTTCTAACGTTCGTGCGAACTTGCGGTCCGTTCGCGGGTTCTGGTGCGAACCGAACCGGGGGGTGTTCGGCTCATCCCTAGTTATGAGGTATGCATGAAATGTGTCAAGGCTTCTAATCTTGATACCTGTCTACTTTGTACATCTCTTTGCAGCAAGCAGCCTGGACCAAGTAATTGGATTTGTTTGCAACCCTAACATTATGTCTATAAACAAAGCAATGGACTGTTTACATGGCTTTGTTTATCAACAAATAATTTGTTGATAATGTTATAGCTAACATGGTTAACAGTTGATCCATTGATAAAAAGCCATGTGATCACAGTTTGCAACTGTGCTAAGCTCATGAAATTATACTTCTTTCAAATTCCTGAGTGATTTCAAAAACTTGTAATTCAGGAATAAAGAGATCTGCTCACCAATGCTAAATGTCCATCCTGGGAGTAACCATCCCAACTCCTACTTGGCCACTGAATATCTCCATAATTGTACAGAAGGAAGGTCAAATTGCCATCTGTGCTCAGGACAGCCTGAAATTCACCTGCAAATACAGAAAATGACTGTTCAAGACTAAACCTCTGAAAGAAGTTTTAAAGGTTGGCAAAATAACCATTGTTGCAGTTTAAAAAAGGCATCAGGGTAGTAGATCTACCTTGTGTGTTGAAGATCCATAATACGCAACTCGGTGCCATGTGGCTACAAATGCCCACTGAGCTGTGAAATCCACATCATGGAAGTAAGTTCTGACATCGGAGGTGGCCCGGGACAGAAGAGAGGGATCGGTGCTCTCAGGATAATATATATCACCCGCTAATCTATTATTTACATCAGCCCAGAAGATAGCCAGGAACAGGTTTCCAAAAGCAACAGGAAGAGCTTGTGGTGTAAATTGACTGATCAGTGAGCCAAATGATAACGGACCATTATTATTCACCGGTGGAGGAGAAAATTTAAAAAAAAAAACAGTTTTAGCCAGATGTACCAATATAGAATTTATGAGGAATGCTACCTATTTATCTAAAGTAGGAAATGGGTGTAAGACCTGAGAACAATATTTCTATAGGTGAAGCCGGTTCAAAACAAAAAAAAACAAAAAAACAAAAACAAATAGGTATTTAAAATTTTATAGAAAGAGATTTTGTTTAAATGGTATACTTACATAGAGATAAGAGTAATTTCTACCAAATAGTGGGATGTCCCTGGAAGGAAATATTTTTGGAGATCCTCCATCATCTATCTAAGGATGCAATTGGTCTTTAAGTTGCTCCTGAGGTCTAGAAAAGCAGCTTTTTTAAAATTCCTGGACCGGTGCCAAGCAATGTCACCCTAATGCCCCGTACACATATTTCCAACGGAAAATGTTCGATGGGAGCTTGTTGTCTGAAATTCCGACATCGGACATTTTCCATTGGAATTTCCGTCACACAAAATTTGAGATCTGGATCTCAAATTTTCCGACAACAAAATCCGTTGTCGTAAATTCCGATCGTGTTTTATTATTATTATTATACAGGATTTATATAGTGCCAACAGTTTACGCCGCGCTTTACAATATAAAAGGGAGACAATACAGTTATGATACAATAAGATACAGGAGGATTAAGAGGGCCCTGCTCAGAGCTTACAACCTAATAGGGAGTGTGTACACAATTCCGACTTACAAAAGTCCACGCATGCTTGGAATCAAGCAGAAGAGCCGCACTGGCTATTGAACTTCATTTTTCTCGGCTCGTCATACGTCTTGTACGTCACTGTGTTCTTGACATTCGGAATTTCCGACAAGATT
Source organism: Lithobates clamitans (assembly GCA_037952925.1). Lineage (NCBI taxonomy): Eukaryota > Metazoa > Chordata > Amphibia > Anura > Ranidae > Lithobates > Lithobates clamitans. Next base: position 1,858,614 of record JBBGZY010000837.1, read on the forward strand.
TGCGCGACCGTGTGTATGCACGACAAGTTTGAGCCAACATGCGTCGGAAAAAATCCATGGTTTTTGTTGTCGGAATGTGTGTGCAGGGGATAACTCTGTAAAAAAATATCTCTATTGCTGCAAGGGACACAGTTCCACATTTCTTAGCTCACGGTAGTCTCCCACACTACCCATTCTGTGTACATGCAATTAAAAAAACAAAAACAAATAGGTATTAAGATAAGTAGACTTGACACATTTTATATACACAAAGTTTTTAGTCATTAGATCGGAGCACTTGATTTGTTAGTTTAGAAACAGAGCAATGGACTGTTTACATGGCTTTGCTTTTCAACAAAGTCATTGATCACAATGTCATCAATAACATGGTTACCCATTGCTCCATTGATAAACACAGCCATGTGATCACAGCTTGTAAATGTGTTTTCTGACAGTGCGATATCTTATAAAATGTTACTTCTTTAAACCCCTGAGTGAATTTAAAAATGTATCCTTTAGGAATAAAGAGTTCTGCTCAAATGAAAACAAAGTCATTGCTAACATAGTGAACAATAGCTCAGTAAATAAACAGCCATATGATCACAATTTGCAACTGTGTTTCTTTATAGTGCTTAGCTCATGAAATAACACTTCTTTTAGACCCCTGAGTGAATTCAAAAACTAATAGTTAGAAATAATAAGATCTCCTCACCAAGGCCAAAGGTCCATGTTGGTAGTAACCATATGCATCAGTGGCGGTGCGTCCATAAAGGGCGCAGGGGCGCGCCCCCTCTCTTCTGTCACCTCTCTCTCAACATAGATAGATTCATGCATTGCATGAATCTATCTATGGTCGCCGCTGCCGCCCCCTATTCAGGTGTCCAGCCCCTTGTCGTGGCTCTAATAGGCTTCCAAAATGGTAAACAGCGGGCTCAATGCTGTGCATTCGTTAATTACTCAGTGTTGTGTTAGGAAAGCGAATAAATCACTTTCCTAACACTGACCCGCCTCTCAGCCAATCAGGTGCTCAGGTCTGGTTACCTGTCACCTCATTGGCTGAAACAGCAGGCGCTGTGATCGGATGCCTGATAGAGAGGACCGGAGACAGCGAGGAGCATGGTCGTGGAGGACGCCACCATGACTGCATGGTAAGTCCCGACTCCCGGGTGATGCACACTGGCAGCATTTGATGGGGCACAGTAGCGGCAATTGATGGGCACACTGGCAGTAATTGATGGGGCACAGTAGCGGCAATTGATGGGCACACTGGCAGTAATTGATGGGGCACAGTAGTGGCAATTGATGGGCACACTGGCAGTAATTGATGGGGCACAGTAGCGGCAATTGATGGGCAAACTGGCAGTAATTGATGGGGCACAGTAGCGGCAATTGATGGGGCAATAGCTGTAAGTGTGTGGAGCCTGGATTGGTTGTTTTGCACCGGAGACTCGGAAAGCTCCACCGAAGACACCGAAAATTGAAGAAGTCAGAATTGGAAGGTCCACACATCCACACAATACAGGGAGGAGTCTAAATGGCATGGCTTGAACCATTTAAGTGGAACTATACTCCCCTCCCCTCACACCCCCGCCGCCCTCAAAATCCAAAACCATGAGGTCAGACTGAGTGCACCCTCTACGCCTGCAGCCGTCCGACAACATAGCTAGACAGGTAATCTCCTGAGATAAGCAGCGGCAAGAGGAATGCAGAAGTACTGGGGGGGCATTCCCTCTGCATTCCTCTTGTCACCATTTATCTCGGAAAAGTGCCTAGAACTGAGAAAAGTGGACATTTCCTTGCTAGGCATGTTGTTTGGCGGAAGTGTGGGGGCAGCAAGCCTGACTACATAGCTAGGAAGGAGACAGGAACTCTCCGTAGACAAGTGGCATGTCTCATAAAAGTTCTGAGGGTGCGCTCAGTCTGACCTCATGACTAGTCAATCAAGATGGCTATAGATCTGGAACCTAGAAAGACAGTGAAGTGAAGATTTCTAGGGTGGCGGGGGTGTGAGGGGAGGAGAGTATAGTTCCACTTTAAGTGGTTCAAGGCATGCCATTGGATGGATGGATGGATGGATGGATGGATGGATGGATGGATGGATGGATAGATAGATAGATAGATAGATAGATAGATAGATAGATAGATAGATAGATAGATAGATAGATAGATAGATAGATAGATAGATAGATAGATAGATAGATAGATAGATAGATAGATAGATAGATAGATAGATAGATAGGGGGGTCTTGAGCGAGTGATAGATAGATAGATAAAAAATTAAATATAGATAGATATTAGATACATAGATAAAAGATAGAGATATAGCTAGATAGGAAAGCTCTGGTGGCCTAATGGTTAAGGCACTGGCCTCCTCGGCCGGGGATTGTGGGTTCAAGTCCCACCTGGGGTGATATCTTGCTTGTCTCTTATACCAGGATGTAGGGAGGATAAAAAATAAAACCATCAATTAGGAGATCTTCTCCTCTGTATTCAAGTTTCTTACCTGCCTGACCATAACCCCCAACGTTGGTATTAGTGGGGACAGTAATTGCCCCAGTTTAAGTGATCAATTGCAGTAATAATAACCCCCAACATTGGTATTAGAGGGGACAGTAATTGCCCCAGCATGAGTGATCAATTGTTATAATAATAACCGCCAACATTGGTGTCAGTGGTTGCAATCAGAGGAAGTTTGTCTTACCTGTAATTTCCATATCTTAGAGCGTTGTTTCTCAACCTTTTGCATGACCTCTGCATTCCTCTTGTCACCATTTGTCTCAGGAAAGTGCCTAGAGCTGAGAAAAGTGGACATCCCCTTCCTAGGTATGTTGTTGGGGGAAGTGTGGGGGCACCAAGTCTGACTACCCAGCTAGGAAGGAGACAGGAAATCTCCGTAAACAAGCCGCTGCAAGAGAAATGCAGAAGGAGAGGGGGCATGTCTCCTGCATTCCTCTTTTCACCGTTTGTCTCAGGAAAGTACTGAGGATGCGCTTAGTCTGGCCTCAAGGCTAGTCAATCAAGATGACTGAAGAGCTGGAACCTAGAAGACAGTGAAGTGAAGATTTCGAGGGTGGCGGGGGTGTGAGGGGAGGCGAGTATAGTTCCACTTTAAGTGGTTAAAGGCATGCCATTTAGACTCTTCCCCCATAGCCCGCTCCTCCTCCACATTTCCTGCCAATTGTATGTGCAGCAGTGACTCTGGCAGTAATTTGGATAGATTGCTTCCTGGAGGGGTGGAGTTTGAGATCAGACCTCTTTCTTAATGGCCTTCTGGATTGTGGGCCCTTGATGTTGGGGTCCCATCTCTACATTCTGAACAATGTACAGGGAGATGAACTGGACACCCTAGACAGATGACTCAGGGATGATCCGACCACCTCATGAGGTCAGGAAGGAATTTATCCTCCTTTTGAGATAATATGACCAAGGGGGGGTTTTGCCTTCTTCTGAATCATCAGAAGATTTAGGGTTCTTATTAGCCCTCACCACTGAGGAGTCAGAAGATAACACTGACCGACCTCTGGTGTCCATCAAAGCCCTAGAATAATGTCATTCTATGGATTTATCTCAGATAAAAATTGATAGTACATTATTTTGTAAAATAATAACTGTTCCCCCAAAACAAACAAACAAACAAACAAAAAGCACAAGCAAAGCCCTGTGGCATAACGGGTAAGGTAATGGCATCCTAGGTCAGGGTTGTGGCTTCAAATCCCACCTAGGTTGCTCAATTCTTTTTTGAACATAAAATACAGACAGAGAACTGAAACGCAGCCTGAGAGCTTCATTAAATAATTAGAAACCATAAAGACAATTAACACCTTGGTCAGGAGTGTACAGTATAATGTATAGAGTGTATATTGTATAGCGTGCAGAGGTAAGGAGCAGGGATTTTTTCAGCTGGAACTTGGTGGAACTCAGTTCCACCACCTCCGGCTCAGACCCTCTGCTCCCTGCTCACCACACTATCACTTGGCTTCTGTGTTTACATGTGACAGCTTGTCTCCCAACGGCTCCCACAGATCTGATCTCCGGAGTGGATCCCACTTAATGCAGGATGAGGACAAGGAAGATGCAGGTGTCTGGGGTGCAGTATAGATGCCAACCCCCCCCCCCCCACACACACACACCCACTGGATGATCTCCCTGCAAGTGAAAGAGGTGGAGACACCCACAGTGTGTCAGGAGATACTAGAGTTGGCTGGACACTTCGGGTTAATACAGCAATAAAGTAAAACATGTGGAAAATGGTGGCGCATTTATAAGGAGTGGGAATGAAAGTGAGATATGGATGGGGGATGCAGAAGTAAGCAGCTGTGGAAGATGGCTGAACTCTTCACTCTGTGTGCAGCACATCCCTGAACTCTGCACTCTGTATGCAGTGCACCCCTGAACTCTACACTCTGTATGCAGTGCACCCCTGAACTCTGCACTCTGTATGCAGTGCACCCCTGAACTCTGCACTCTGTATGCAGTGCACCCCTGAACTCTGCACTCTGTATGCAGTGTACCTCTGAACTCTGCACTCTGTATGCAGTGCACCCCTGAACTCTGCACTCTGTATACAGTGCACCCCTGAACTCTGCACTCTGTATGCAGTGCACCCCTGAACTCTGCACTCTGTATGTAGTGCACCCCTGAATTCTGCACTCTGTATGCAGTGCACCCCTGAACTCTGCACTCTGTATGTAGTGCACCCCTGAACTCTGCACTATGTATGTAGTGCACCCCTGAATTCTGCACTATGTATGTAGTGCACCCCTGAATTCTGCACTGTGTGTAACCCCTCTGCACTCTGTACATAATGCACTCCCGGTGTTTAATGCCTCCTACTGTTAGTGAAATTTGACCACACCCACTATTTGATGCGGTTTTGAGGGTGTGTGTGGAGGGGGGTTTAAGGAGTTGTGGTTCCAGCACCTATTTTCTGAGAAAAAAAGCCCTGGTAGGGAGTATATCATGTATAGAATGCAGAGCTCAGGAGTATATAATGTATAGAGTGCAGAGGTAAGGAGTGTATAATGTATAGAGTGCAGAGGTAAGGAGTATATGATGTATAGAGTACAGAGGTAAGGAGTATATGATGTATAGAGTACAGAGGTAAGGAGTATATGATGTATAGAGTGCAGAGATCAGGAGTATATAATGTATAGAGTGTAGAGGTAAGGAGTATAGGGTATGCAGGGATCAGGATGTGTGTCAGTGTCTGTGAATGAGTCTCTATGTATGTCTGACCATTTGTCCCCGGGCATCCCATATTTAAGTTGAATACAAGAGTTACGTTGCCAGTCTCCAAGTCCTTACTAGGAAGACTTCAGTATCATCAGAACTGAGTCCCTACATGGAAGGTGAAGATATGGCTTTTCATAAACTGTCTTAAAAGATTGAATAAGGTTGAAAAACTTCTAAGAATGACAACGCAACTGTAATCCTGTTCTGTAACGTGACATCACAGGTCAAAGGTGACTTTGACCTGTGATGTCACGTTACAGAACAGGATTACAGTTTGCGTTGTCATTCTTAGAAGTTTTTCAACCTTATTCAATCTTTTAAGACAGTTTATGAAAAGAACTTTCTTTCTCATGGTTTTAACAATGTATAAAAGATAATATATAAATATTTAGCAAATACAAACAGATGCTGTTAATTATGACTGATAGTACACTAATCCTAACTAACAGTATTTAAATTTAAAAAAATTATTCTTTCATAGATTCTGTCTATTCTTGACTGCCAAGACATTGTACACGCACATGAACTTTAATGACATCCCAGTCTTGATCTGTAGGGTTCAATATTGAGTTGGCCCACCCTTTGCAGCTATAACAGCTTCAACTCTTCTGGGAAGGCTGTCCACAAGGTTTAGGAGTGTGTCTATGGGAATGTTTGGCCATTCTTCCAGAAGCGCATTTGTGAGGTCAGGCACTGATGTTGGAGGAAAAGGCCTGCCTCACAATCTCTGCTCTAATTCATCACAAAGGTGTTCTAGGTCAGGTCAGGACTCTGTTCAGGCCATTCAAGTTCCTCCACCTCAAACTCGCTCATCCATGTCTTTATGGACCTTGCTTTGTACAATGGTGAGCAGTCATGTTGGAACAGGAAGGGGTTATCCCCTAACTGTTGGGAGCATGAAATTGTCCAAAATGTCTTGGTATGCTGAAGCCTTAAGAGTTCCCTTCACTGGAACTAAGGGGCCAAGCCCAACCCCTGAAAAACAACCCCCACATCATAATCCCCCCCTCCACCACCAGTTGAAGCTGTTAAAGCTGCAAAGAGTGGGCCAACCCAATATTGGACCCTACGGACTTAGGCCTCGTACACATGGTACGATTGTTGGCAGGGGGTTGTCTGTTGATAGACTGTTGTCCTAAAATCTTACCGTTAGTAAGCTCCTTTTGACAATTGTTGTCCAACTTTCGGCCAACAAATTTGGATGACAGGCTAGTAAATTTTCGGCGGACAACGGTTTGATGTCAGATTTTCGTATGGTCAGTACACAAATCCGTCACACAAAAGTCGAAAGTACAAACACGCATGCTCGGAATAAATGCTCACCAAACACGAAATTAGCAGGGGCGGCCAGAGGAACACAGGAGGACACGCCGCGGGGGGCGGAGGAAATGTGGGCCCCGAGGAAGAGATGAGATATCCATCCCCGGGCGCCAAGCTCGCAGGTTGACGCGGACCTTTCTAATGTGCTTAATCTTTCTGACAGAGAATTTGCAGATGGAGAAGTATCCCTTTTATCTAAAGGACTAAACTTTTGTCCCCAGAGACACTTCAATCCATTTGATACAATTGTGGACATTAATAAGTTTGTGAGGAACCTTACAATAAAAAGACATTATCATTCAGTAGATGACAGTCTATATCTGCACCTGTTCATGTTGTACCGGCAAATGATGAATTTTCTTTCAGGGAATGTTGTGATATTAGAGATTTTGAAGAGTTGGCAGCTGAAAGTGATAGTTTCAAAGAAAGTGAAATTTTGAAAGAAATATTGAACGGGATCTGACGGCCCTAGCACACCAGACACAGCAGGGTGAGACAGTATGGCATGATATTATCACGAGGGAGGAAAGGCTGGCTCTTAAAAACCTGAGTGAAGACGATACCATTACCATCCGTAATTCAGACAAAGGTGGGTTAATCGTGATTCTAAACACAGAGCAATACAGACAGCTGTCTGATCGGGCTACATATGACTCATTAAGTGGGGACCCCACTAAAAAGTTTAGAGGTGTGCTTGTGGAATTGATAAGTACGTACAGGACTAGGTTTATTTAACACAAAGGAGGCAGTGTCTCTAGTACGCAGAATGTCCCGTCCTCCCCACGTTCTATCATTTGCCAAAAAACACATGTAGCGCTGGTAGATTTCTAATCTACCCCTTATATGTAAATTTAGTGGGTTATCTGTGCTGTACATAGTTCAAATTTAATCTAGGGCTAAATTAGCCTCTGTTCCAGCATTGGCTGTGTTGCGTGCAGTTCCGCACTGTTGCCTGTGGGTGTCGTTGTCACTATAGGTCAGTGTTGGAAAGCAACAAGCTGAAGTATATTGAGTGCTCTTCTTTCTCGGAGGCAACTCGGCAGAGGCGGTCCGCTGCTGTGCCTTCTGGGAGTAGGTACTTAAGGAGCAGATGCCATTTTTCTTTCTCTTTCACCTGCTGGCCCTCCTGGCCTAAAGGTATGTGATGGGAAGTTTTACTTCGTGGCCCTCCACGCCGGAGGGTTGCGATGCTGCAGCCGTGCAGGTAGGCCCAGAAGCCTGTCTGGGGCCTACTACTACGGGGATGGTCCTGTGCTGTCTGTCCTGCAGGAAGAAGCCGGACAATTGAGAAGACCCAGGGGAGGACCCGTCTTTGGAGAGGATCGAGCGGAATGCTGGTGTCTCAAGAGGGGCCTAGTGACTCGATTGGAGGACGCATCTTAATCTAACCTATTACACAAGTACTGCCGGGTCGGCTTAAAGTTTCTGGTACTGTGTTGCTATTCATCTAAAACTACTACGTCCTGTGGCAGAGGATCGTACAGTTAAGTTGTTCTTCTAAAGTCTGTGGCAGAGACTTTTTGTTCGTGCTACGCTCCAGCTGCTAGGTCAGTGAGAGAGACCTATCCGGGTGGGCAAAGATTTAATCCTGGACTGAAGGTATAATCATTCTCCAAGATCTCAAATTCCTAAGTGATATAAATAAAAGGTATTTGAACCTCCCTGCAACAATTTTTCTACCTCTTTCCTGCTACTTCTTCAAGCTACTTCCTATTAAAGCATTGAAAAAGTACTAAAGTGACTGGTGCCTACATTGTCGGAGACAAAGCTAGACATGGACTCTAAGTTCTGGTATTGGTGAAACTAAAGGTAAAAAGGTGATGGTAACAGCCCGATTTAACTCAGCAGCTCCTAAGGGGGTTAGTGCTACACACATAAAGGGTTAGAGCCCCTGCAGGGTAGAATGATTACGGTATATCAGGGATCAATTCCCTAAATGAGCGGTTGGGGCCAATGGCTCGATAGACAACTACAGCCATTGGTGAACCAGCTCCTGGGATTTTTGAAAGACACCAATCATCTTTTATATATTATGAAGGATTTGAAGTGGCAGGAAGACTACTCATGGGTTACTTTTGATGTGAGTAGTCTGTACTCCTCTATCCCCCACAAGCAGGCTGTAACAGCTGTACTTTTTTACTTGGAGACACTGACAAACGTATCTATTGAACACCGTCTCTTCATTGCTGGAATATCTTCTGTCACGTAATTTCTTTGTGTTCCATGGGGATTTCTACCTCCAGAGGTGTGGGGCAGCAATGGGAGCAAAATTTTCGCCCTCATTAGCCAACCTTTACATGGGTGGGTGGGAACGGTCCCGCATCTTTGGGTGTGGAAATCCCTATAGAGCTAGGAGTGTCCTTTACCTGAGATTCATTGATGACCTCTTACTGGTTGTATGTGGGAGAGTGGATATCATGCCATCTATGCTTACATACCTTAATGATAATGATCTTAATCTGTCATTCACTGATGCAGTTGACAAGAGCTCCATGTGTTTTTTAGATGTCAGTCTGACAGACATTGATGGCAAGGTATGTTCCACCCTCTCAGGACTTTTTTTCTCAGAGAATAGGTGAAGGAACTCACCCTCCCCACCCAACTCCCTGCCCCAAACCACGCCCAAACTCCGCCCCCAGCCACACCTTGTTTAGAGGGGAGAAGTACTGCAGCATCAAATAACTGTAATAAGTTAAGGATTAGAATTGTATATCACACAAGGCACGTTGTTCAGGAATGTGTATTGTACAGTGGTGAGACGTGAGTATCATACAAGGCACAGAAAAAAAATCAGCTAAAAGGACAGTACTTACATTCAATCCAAAGCATCCCCTGTGCTCAGGTATATGCAGCATATAGTGAACAGAATGCAGGGGTCAGGAATAGGTAACAGAGGGTATCACACAGAGTGCAGTGGTAAAACATATGTAATATGCAGACCAGCATACAGAAATCAGGGCTCAGGAGTATATAATGCAAAACCCATTGTACAGAATACAGCATGCAGTAGTACCATCCCGAGGCCTTTAATATGTGACATACAGCCATGCATTACATACTCTTGCTCACTGAACTCTGCATGTGTTACTGTCCCCCATCCCTGGTCTTACCCAAGCAAAAATCCCCCTTCCTTCAAATATCCTACCTCTGTGTCCCCTCTTCCACAGCTCACCTTTGGCTCCCCCCATCAACATCTCACTTCTGCACCCCTATAACCACAGCTTACACCCCCAGTCCACATATTACTAAACTCACCTCTGCACCCCCATTCACATATTATATCTGCACCCCCATCTAAAGCTCACCTTAATCCACAGCTCTCACCTTTGCCACCCCCCCCCCCCCATGTTTCACTTCTGCACCCCCAGCTTCCCCCACGGCTCTCACCTCTGCACAACCTGCCCCACCCTCCACAGCTCTCACTTTGCACAACCTGCCTTCTGCAGCTCTCCCCTCCCAGTTCTTATCTCCCTCTCTGCAGAAATCCTCCCCCCCAGCCACACTTTCCCAGTTCTCCTTTCTGCACACATCCCCCCAGCTCTCCTCCATGTACAAATCCCCTTTCTGCACACATCCCCCCTGCTCTCCTCCATGTACAAATCCCCCCCCCCAGATCCCATCTCTGCACACACACCCCGCTCTCCTCCATGTACAAATTCCCCCCCAGATCCCCTCTCTGCACACATCCCCCCAGCTCTCTTCCATGTACAAATCCCCTCCCCAGATCCCCTCTCTGCACACATCCTCCCCAGATCCCCTCTCTGCACACATCCTCCCCAGATCCCCTCTCTGCACACATCCTCCCCAGATCCCCTCTCTGCACACATCCCCCCAGATCCTCTCTCTGCACACATCCCCCCAGATCCCATCTCTGCACACACCCCCCGCTCTCCTCCATGTACAAATCCCCCCCAGATCCCCTCTCTGCACACATCCCCCCAGCTCTCCTCTATGTACAAGTCCCCCCCAGATCCCCTCTCTGCACACATCCCCTCAGATCCCCTCTCTGCACACATCCTCCCCAGATCCCCTCTCTGCACACATCCTCCCCAGATCCCCTCTCTGCACACATCCCCTCAGATCCCCTCTCTGCACACATCCCCCCAGCTCTCCTCCATGTACAAATTCCCCTCAGATCCCCTCTCTGCACACATCCCCTCAGATCACCTCTCTGCCCACAAATCCCCCCAGATCCCCTCTCTGCACACAAATCCCCCCAGATCCCCTCTCTGCACACAAATCCCCCCAGATCCCCTCTCTGCACACATCCCCCCAGATCCCCTCTCTGCACACATCCTCCCAGATCCCCACTCTGCACACATCCCCCCCAGATCCCTTTTCTGCACACAAATCCCCCCAGATCCCCTCTCTGCACACATCCCCCCTAGATCCCCACTCTGCACACATCCCCCCAGATCCCCTCTCTGCACACATCCCCCCTAGATCCCCACTCTGCACACATCCCCCCAGATCCCTTCTCTGCACACAAATCCCCCTAGATCCCCTTTCTGCACACATCCCTCCCCAGACCCCCACTCTGCACACATCCCCCCAGATCCCCTCTCTGCACAAATCCCCCCCAGACCCCCACTCTGCACACATCCCCCCAGATCCCCTCTCTGCACACATCCCCCCCAGATCCCCACTCTGCACACATCCCCCTCAGATCCCTTCTCTGCACACAAATCCCCCCAGATCCCCTCTCTGCACACATCCCCCCAGATCCCCACTCTGCACACCCCCCCCCCCCAGATCCCCTCTCTGCACACAAATCCCCCAGATCCCCTCTCTGCACATATCCCCCCAGATCCCCACTCTGCACACATCCCCCCCAGATCCCCTCTCTGCACACAAATCCCCCCAGATCCCCTCTCTGCACACATCCCCCCAGATCCCCCCTCTGCACACAAATACCCCTAGATGCCCCCCTGCACACATCCCCCCAGATCCCCTCTCTGCACACAAATCCCCCAATCTCTCCTCTCTGCACACATCCCCCCATCTCTCCTCTCTGCTAACCCCCCCTTTCACTGTTCTCTCTGCACAAATTGCTACCCTGTCTTCTCTCAGCACATATCCCCCCTTCCCCCACACCTTTACAGTGAATTTTCTCGGCAGAACACCGACAAGTTCCGGCTGAAAAAAAGCCCTGCACCCTCTACAGGAAACCGCTCTCAGGTAATTCTCTCTTACTTGCCCAGTCTGGCCACCCAAGACACACTATCAGGGGCATCCCTGTTGGCCAATTTTTACGTGTGAGGTGCATTTGCAGTGACAACGACCAATTCAAAAGGGAAGAGAAATTGCTGCTCCAAAAGCGTCAAACCTCTGGGAGAACCCACCCTATGATGAACTCGGAGGTGCTGGCTCTGCACAAATTTAGAAGGAAGGGAAAAACAGCTGACGAGTTTCACACCATGTGGTGGTGACTAATCATAGCTATGTTTAAGCACCACCACATGGTGTGAAACGCGTCAGTGTTTTTCCCTGTTTCTCCTGCATATGAAGTGATTGTATTGGACTTTAATTTACTTTATTCATAAAGATGCCCTTAGCGGTGTGCGGCCGTCCAGGACTTTTTTCTTTCTCCCAATTCGAAAGGGAGGCAAGGTCTCTATATGGGAAGTTTTTACAGCGGGGGTATCCCAGGTGGATGCTCGACAGAGCACTCACAATAGCCAGACATAAAAGTAGATCTGAACTAAAAAGTAGAGTGAGGAAAAACAGTAGGAACAAAATAAGTAATCAATTAACACTGTCCACCCCCTTCAGCAGTGAATTTAACATGATCAAAAAGATCTTCAATAGACATCTGCCTACTTTATTCTCGGGCGATACTTGTACTGAGGTATTAAAGGGGGGTGTCAACATTGTGTCGTGTAGAGCCCTCTCTCTAGGGTATCCGCTGTCACCCAGCTTTTTTCAATACCAAAGCTCCCGGGTCAGTTACTTGGTTACACTGTAATGCCTCGTACGCACGATCGGATTGTTGGCCACAACAAAACCGTGGAATTTTGTCCGAAGGGCGTTGGCTCAAACCTGTCTTGCATACACACGGCCACACAAATGTTGGCCGACAATCACGAACGTAGTGATGTACTAGACGTACTACGCTGTTTTTCAGCTCTTTAGCGCCACCCTTTGGGCTCCTTCTGCTAATTTCATGTTAGTAGAAGTTTGGTGAGAGTTGATTCGCGATTTTCTTTTCGCGTTTTTCATTTAGCGCTTTTCAGTTTATTTCTGAACGCCCGTTCCTCAACCAGCCATGTTGCGGAATCGGAGAAGGCAACGTGTTATTTATTATTGGCCATTGCTTTGATATTATTTTTTTGGCTGACTAATGATTTGATTTAGTATATTTTCTATATTTTTGGATGCAAAGAATGCACTTTTTGGTTAAGTTCTTTTGGCAGATAGCATGTCTATTTTTTTTTTTTTTTTTTTTTTAATGCACAATAAAAAAAATTGTGTAGAATAATACTTGGTTATGTGTTTTACTTCAAATGACAGTTTGGGAGTCGGCAGTTACATTTTATAAAATAAAATGTAAAATTAACAAGGGACACCAACATAGTTGTATCTTTCATCTTAAAAACTACGGGATAATGGTGTTGTGGTAACTTGCCCAAATAAAAAAATAAAAAAAAAACATAATAATATTATTCTTGATATCTCTAGAAAATAAAAGCCTTTGAAACTTCGTTTTCAATAACTCCATCAGTATCACCAGCAAAGCAGCTCCATTATTATCCCATTAAAGAAGAAGAGAATTGTGCGCTACATTTGGAGATTTCATAATTTGCCGCGTCACAAATATTAATTCTCCATTACGAGCATTAGTTTACAAGACCGACCGCTTCTGCTTCCGAGGACTTGTCTACACACGATCGCACAATCCGACAACAAACATTTGTTGGCGGAAAATTTGAGAACATGCTAGCCAACATTTGTTGCCGGAAAGTCTGACAACAATTGTCCGATGGAGCGTACACACGGTCGGACTTAGCGCCAACAGCCTAACATCCAACATTTCCTGGCGGAAAGTCCGGTCGTGTGTGCGGGCCTTAAGGATAACTATAGATGTGGTGCAGCGGGATGCAACTGGTGCAGTCACATGCAGGGTGGTAACACCTTCAGCTCTTCTGTTAACCCACAAAATATACAACATTGGGTCCTTCTTTAACTGCAATACTAGCAATATCCTCTATTTAATCACATGTGCGATTTGTAACTTGCAATATGTGGGAAGGACTACAAGACGGCTGAGAGATCGGTTCCAGGAACACATTTACAGCGAGGACAATGATTTGTCCACTAATGTGGCCAAACATTTTAACAGGTGTCACCATGGGGGGCAAAACAGCTATGCGGGTCCAGGTTATAGAAAAGGTCAGAGTATCAAGACGAGGGGGAGATGCTTTCCAGTCCCTTTGCCGGAGGGAAGTTTTCTGGATTTTTCACCTCCAGACTCGCACTCGGGTTCAACTTTGAGTGGGATGTTAGGCCTTTTTTTTGAGTGATTTGTTTATACCTCTCTCCATACATCGAGACCGATAGTCTGTTTTGTTTATTTATTTATTTGTTTGATTTGTTATACATTTTTCAATATATGTCCCCACTATCCATTATTCGCCTTGTCAGCTTTTTATTGCGCCAAGCACCTTCTATCTTTATGACCCCCATGTGAGATATACATTACATTGACCCTTTCATACACTAGACATGTGCAATTTGTTTAGTTCCTAATCAGTTTTTTTTAACGAATTTCAACAAATTCGTTAATTCGGAAATATCCGAAGGTAAGGTAGGTATTCTTAAACGCATTTAAAACACATAAAAAGCAGTGCTAAAAAAACGCACAATATCAAATAACAAGTGTGCATTTGTATGTAGGCAATAAAATCATAGAGAACAAAAACATAATAACACCCGATACCCAAAAAAGTCTCTAATCACTTATTGCAGCAGCGCTATGTGTCAAGGTGGTCAAAACACATGAGGAGTGACATTAAAACTTTAACAATAAAGGAGATCCAGGAAAGTTCAAGTAGCTGTGGTCTATTGTAGTGGAGAGCCTCTCTCACCAAGGAAAATCACCACGTGCAGGGGGTATCACCCCAATGAGTTGCACTCACCAAAAGATCAGCATACATAAGCCTTTATATTAAACGCTTCCTTTCTCCTTCATCCAACCACCTGATGTCAGTCATATTCTTAGGTAAAACCGCATTACATAAGGGAGGAATAAAATAGCCAAATAGTGTAATATTGCTAAAACAATTTTTATTTAAACTTTTAAAAATATTCCCCCTTTAGCTAACATGCGTCCCAGATATACTAATAAAACGTGCACTGTGCCTGCTTATCCCGTCTCCCGGGAGGTCCTCTGGATCGTTTACTGGATAGTAAACCAGCCTACTTCCTTGTTCCCCTCGGGTGCATGGAACGCACTTCCGGTGAATTACGTCCCTGCCGCGTTTCATCACTTCAGGACGTCGTCTGAGGGCGTAATTCACCATTTGAGTGGCCAGTATTTATGTAAGCGTCATCAGCGCCGACCAATCATGTCAGCTCCGCATTTGTGCATTGATTGAAATCAAAAGTGCAATCAAGATGATAAAGTCCCAATGCCGCAGTCCTGCACTGTGTAACAGCACCGTTGTGAGTTATGCCGCGTACACATGACCGGAATTTCCGTCAAAATAGACTCCGACGGTCTTTCCGACGGAGTTCCGCTGAAACGGACTTGCCAAAAGTCCGATCGTTTAGAACGTGCAGAACGTTCGGAACAGCACACAGACGAGCGGATTTCCCGATAGGAACTGCTTCCGTCGGAAAGATTTGAAACATGTTCTATTTCTAGGTCAGAATTTTAGAAAGAAAAAGTCCGATGAAGCCCACACACACGATCATTCCGGCGGACCTTTTCTGCCAGAAATTCCGGTCGTGTGTACGCGACATAAGATCAGAGCGAAATTAGTTCAAGTACACGAGGGAAGAGGGAAAAGCTGTCACCAAGACTTTCGCGAGTGGAAAGCCACCCCCCTCCAGATTAAACACTTACCAGATCTGGCTAGGTCATAAACATAGACAGTAGATCTTTAATCGGACGATCTCTCCACGGATCAGACTGCAGTCAGGAGGGTGGATCACATGCCAATGGACTGCAATAAAGTGTATTCCATATCGTGCAGACTGTTTCGTACTATTGAAATCTTCTCCTCCGTAAAGTCGCCAGGTCCTCCTCAGAGCACTAAACTTCAGATGAGGTCAACTCTCAGCCTACTCTGCTCTCTCCATCTGCAAGGCTGACTGCCGCCTTGTGCTGGTCCTCCCTCTGCCAGTTCTCCGTAGCTATCTGACCTCATCTGAAGTTTAGTGCTGTGAGGAGGACCTGGCATGACTCCATGACTTTTCCATCAAAATCAACAGTGCAACTATCAGTCCCTCCCCTCATAAGATCGGTGAATTTTTTTTCACGATCTCATGCTTTCCAGCCTGGAGGAGAGATGTGGTATCTTATTGACCCCGCATCTCCCCATAAAGAGGACCTGTCACAATAGATTCTAATTAAGGGATGTTTACATTCCTTGTAATAGGAATAAAAGTGATCAAACAAAATGTAAAAAAATGTGTAAAAATAAAAAAAATTAAGTAAAGAAAAAAAAAAATAATAATAATTGAAAATGCCCCTGTCCCTGGTAGCTCGCGTTCAGAAGCGAACGCACATGTAATGCCCCGTACACACGGTCGGACATTGATCGGACATTCCGACAACAAAATCCTAGGATTTTTTCAGACGGATGTTGGCTCAAACTTGTCTTGCATACACACGGTCACACAAAGTTGTTGGAAAATCCGATCATTCTGAACGTGGTGACGTAAAACACGTACGTCGGGACTATAAACGGGGCATTAGCCAATAGCTCTCTTTATTTATTCTGAGCATGCGTGGCACTTTCTGCGTCAGGTTTGTGTACACACGATCGGAAATTCCGACGGATTTTGTTGTCGGAAAATTTTATAGCCTGCTCTCAAACTTTGTGTGTCGGAAAATCCAATGGAAAATGTCCGATGGAGCCCACACACGGTCGGAATTTCCGAACAACAAGGTCCTATCACACATTTTCCATCGGAAAATACGACCGTGTGTATGGGGCATTAGTCCCGGCCACATATGTAAACGCCGTTCAAACTACGCATCTGAGGTATCGCTGCGTGCGTTAGAGCGTGTGCACCAATTCTAGACCTCCTCTGTAACTCTAAACTGGTAACCTGTAAAAATTTTCAAAGCGTCGCCTATGGAGATTTTTAAGTACTGATGTTTGGCACCATTCCACGAGCGTGCGCAGTTTTAAAGCGTGACATGTTAGGTATCTATTTACTCGGCGTAACATCATCTTTCACATTATACAAAAAAATGGGCTAACTTTACTGTTTTGCTATTTTTTAATTCATGAAACGTTTGAAAAATTAATACGCAAATACCGTGCAAGATATAAAGTTGCAATGACCGCCATTTTATTCGCTAGGGTGTCTGCTAAAAGGACATATATAATGTTTGGGGGTTATGAGTAATTTTCTATCAAAAAAAATTATGAATTTTACATGTAGGAGAGAAGTGCCAGAATGGGCCCGGTATTGAAGTGGTTAATACCAAAATGGGACACTATTCCTCCCATTGAAACCAATGATGGGGCACTATTCCTCCCATTGAAACCAATGATGGGGCACTATTCCTCCCATATGCCCACTGATGCCGGGGCTTTTTTTTTTTCACTGCCCACAATCTGCCCCCCTCCCTCAAAGCTTGAAGGACAAAATTTTGAAAGTTTGGAGACCCCGGCTCTAAGCCCTGAAAAATGACATAGGAACCTGTGAGAACAATGCAAGTTTACATATTCAGCTTATTTCAAGAATGCCTTGAAGAAATGCATAACAATAGCTTTGTCTATTTTTTTTGGTGTGCTGAGAAAAAATACATCTGTAAAAATAACCAGTGAGGTCATATTTTTTTTTTTTCAAGGTGCGTCATTAGATGCTTTGACAATAACGACAACCTAAGAAAACTCAGGTCAGCAATAAAAAACACTATTGCAAATGATATGAAAATTACACTGGAAAGGTTGGAAACCAAAAACAATTTGATTGATTTTCTAAACTTGCGGCATACATTGTGTGATCTTAAAGACACCCCTCTGATCCAACGATGTTCACGATAGCCTTGGCTGGATGGGGACTCTCCCTCATCATTGGCCGAGACAGCAGCAGGAGCCCATTGGCTCCCACTGCTGTCAATCAAAGCCAGTGAGCCAATGAGAAGAGAGTGGGGGGTGGGGGGCGTGCCGCGGCTCTATGTGTCTTATGGACGCATAAAGCAGCAGCTAGACACGTTGGGGTTCATTTATTTCCGAATTGAAATTTGGACAAATTTTTCGTTATTCGGACTTGTAACCGAATTTGCATATTACAAGAGTAACTAAGTTAATCGAATCTGAAATAATGAATCAAAATTTCGGACAAAATTCAAATTCAAATTTTTTTCAAATCATATTCGAATATCTTTTTAAATCAAATTTGAATAGTTTTCAAATCAAATTTGAATTTCCGAAGGGAATAAAATAGAATAGAACGTAAAGGAATAGAATTGAAAAAAAATAGAATAGAATAGAAAATAAAAGAATATAATATAATAGAGTAAAACAGAAAAGAAAATAAAAGAATAGAAAAAAAATTGAATAGAAAAAAAAGGGATAGAATAGAAACTAAAAGAATAGAGAAAACAGAACAAAATAGAATAGGAAATTAAAGAACAGAATAATATAGAATAGAAAATAAAAGAATAGAATAGAAAATAAAATAAAATAGAAAGAATAGAGCCATCTTCTAAAATTCGAATTTCGAATAGAATAAATTCAAATTCTAATTGAATAGAATAGAAAATAATAGAATAGAATAAACAATAGAAAATAATAGAATAGAAATAATATAATAATATAACCGTTTTCCGAAATTCAAATTTCGAAACAGAATACATTTTATTTAGAATAGAATAGAAAAGAAAAGAATAGAATAGAATAGAATAGAAAAGAATATAAGAGAATAAAAATAAAATAATAGAATGGAATGTTATAGAAAGCATTTAACCATCTTCCAAAATTCGAATTTCGAATACAATAAATTTGATTTCTAATGGAATTCGAGGATTTGAATTTAAATAAACAAAACGAATTCCAAAAACGAATTGAACTAATTAAACTATACAAATTAATGTAACTAACAAATCAAAACAAAACAATTTTTTTCCTTCCGCACATGTCTAGCAGTGGCTTGGGAGCGAGCACGTAGCAGTGCCCCCAGGGCAAGCAGCTTTCTAGAGTTACTCGTCCCCCTCCCGATCTGATTTGCTCAGATAGGTGGATGCAGAGTTTCAGTTACAGAGAGATTGTCAATCAAACATGGGATTTATCGGCAGTTCAAGAGGATAAGCACTTAGAATCATAGAATCATAGTTAGAATAGTTAGAATAGTTAGAATCATATTTTTAAACATTCAGTTTAAGAAAGCTACTTCCATCAATCATACTGTAAATTTCCAACTTTTTACCAAATACATTTGTTTTGTTGCGTGAAAAGTTTCTAGTAAATCGACCATTGAATACAGAAAATAACCAATATTCTTTTTTTTTTTTTTTTTTTTAAGGCTGGATTAAACAGTGTACATCTCGGAGTACAGGAGAAAAGAAAATGGCAAAGAAGATTTGCTAAATATTAAAGGCTATTTTTAAGACAAAGATCATAGAAAAGATATAAAACAACAGGTTAAAAAAAAAAAAATCCGCAAAATTAAAAAATGAAAACATTTTTTTTCTTTTTAAATTTAAAGAAATAAAAAAATACATATCATTATCATTTCCATATATTATTATTATTTTTTTATTTTTTTTAAGGCTGGATTAAACAGTGAATAAAAAACTGGTTCTTACCGAGTTCCAAATTTTGTAACTTCAAAAAAATCATCAATATACAGTATATTCTACAAGTAATATTCAGAATGGACAAGCCACATCCTGAAAACACAAAACGGATTATAGGGTAAGTTAAAAAATATCATTTTTTAGAGTATGTTGAATGTATATTGGTGTTGAACTTGGCTACTTCTGTTACAGTCCCTTATTTGTGTCATGTAATTTTGAATTTAAACATTTTTATGCAATTAGAAAAATATTTTTTGAAAATCACGTTCGGAAAAGTGTTTTGTGTTCATACAATTTTTTTTTTTTTTTTTTAAATATGAAGGTTTTTCTTTTCCTTTTTTCTTACCAAAAATGCTCTTAAAATGCATTACAATAAAAATGCATTACAAAATGCATTACAATATAAAATGCATTACAATACAATAAATTATTGTACCTTGGGAAAGGGAACTAAAGGGACAGTCAACAAAATACATATTGGAGTACAGGAGAAAAGAAAATGGCAAAGAAGATTTGCCAAATATTAAAAGCTATTTTTAAGACAAAGATCAAAGAAAAAATATATAACAACAGGTAAAAAAACAAAAACAAAAAAAAACAACTCCTTCAGTAAAAAAATGAAAACTTTTTTTTCTTCTTTTTAAAAAAATAAAAATAAATAAATAAAAACAAATACATATCATTATTGTTTCCATTTAATACATTTAGTCATTTTTTTGCTTTGCAATTATCATTGATGATACTTTCAAAGACACTGCATGTAGAAAAAAAAATGCCTCTATAAAAGTCTCACACATAATATGAATTGCTGTTTATTATTTCAGAGGAAAGATCTATGCAGGTTGTACTCAACCCACAAAGTTATACATGACAATGCACAATACAAACCTACATTGGTAACAACAGGGGTATGAAAACATTACTGATTATTTTGCTATTTTTAAAGTGGTTGTAAGCACTCCACTACAACTTTTGCTCTTCGTAATGTATATAGCACAGGCAGCTGACTTGAAAGTTCACTCGCTGTTTTTGTTGCGATAGAAATCGTCCTTGAATGTGCAGTGACGTCAGCCGCGCCTGCGCATTGCGCATATCGCTTAACGGCACACAATGTGTGCCGTTTCTGTCTCCTCTGCATGCCGGGTCATTATCTTACACTGAGGACGGCACAGAGGGAAGCCTCGCGATACCGCCTTGCAAGTGATTTGCCGTCATCATTGTCTTAGCTCTGTTGCCGTAGTAACGGCAATCGAGCTAGAGGCTTGCTTTCGACGATATGGCGCATGCGCGAGATATGGACAGGGAAACGAAGTAAGGGCGGAAATGACATCCACAAACTATTCAAAATACAGGAGTATGAATGGCGCGGCCAATACCCGGAAGACACCAAATAATAAAAATGCGAAATAATGTATTTGCAAACCTCGTTTTTGAGAAATTTAAATGTGTGTGGTTTAGCAATCATTTACAGCATTTATATATTTTTTAAAAAAGAAAAAAGTTACGGGGTTTACTTCCTTTTTAAATAGTTAGCGTGCAAAAGCACATTAAAGCTCTTTGACATTTAAATTCCTAGAAGGAAGAAGTCATCCAACCGTGTCGTATCTCGTCATGTTACTTGTAACGGACCAATGAGAATAGTGAAAAGGAATGAAGAGAAACAGGAGTAGCATGATACTTATATATATATAAGAGAGGCTGCTGAGACAGATTGTAGTGCGACTATCTTCGGATGTGCAGGACATGAAGCTCAGGTAGGATGCTCAAATTTCTAAAAGGAAAGTGGATTGCAAAAGAACAGCTTATTTTTGTTTGATTTAAATTTTGGGAGAAAAATACTTCCTTAAAACTAGAATGAAACGTTATAAATAATGACTTTTGATGACATTTGTTAAAAGGGAAGCATCTAACCGATTTTTAAATTACGTGTTTGCTCTTGTTAATCCCTCCATGGTGGTGTGTTTCTGCTTAAAACTCCGGCTAGAAGCTTTTTTTTTTTTTTTTTTTTTTTTTTTAACATTGGATAGCATGGGCAAGGGATAGTACCCCTCTTGGGTTTGTTGCTGTTGTCAATGTGCAGATTTGGCAGCATGGGCAAGGGGTTGTTCCTTTCTTGGGTTTGTTGCTGTTGTCAGTGTGCCAATTTGGGAGCATGGGCAAGGGGTTGTACCCTTCTTGGGTTTGTTGCTGTTGTCGGTGTGCCGATTTAGGAGCATTGGCAAGGGGTTGTACCCTTCTTGGGTTTGTTGCTGTTGTCAAAGTGCAGATTTGGGAGCATGGGTAAGGAGTTGTTCCCTTCTTGAGTCTGTTGCTGTTGTAGGTGTGCCGATTTAGGAGCATTGGCAAAGGGTTGTACCCTTCTTGGGTTTGTTGCTGTTATCGGTGTGCAGATTTGGGAGCATGGGCAAGGAGGTGTACACTTCTTGGGTGTGTTTCTGCTGTTGGTATGCCGATTTGGGAGCTCGGGCAAGGGGTTGTACCCTTCTTGGGTGTGTTTCTGTCGTTGGTATGCCAATTTGGGAGCTTGGGAAAGGGGTTGAACCCTTCTTGGGTGTGTTTCTGTTGTCGGTGTCCAGATTTGGGAGCAAGGGCAAGGGTTTGTACCCTTCTTGGGTGTGTTTCTGTTGTTGGTATGCCGATTTGGGAGCTTGGGCAGGGGGTTGAACCCTTCTTGGGTGTGTTGCTGTTATCGGTGTGCAGATTTTGAAGCATGGGCAAGGGGTTGAACCCTTCTTGGGTGTGTTTCTGTTGTCGGTGTCCAGATTTGGGAGCAAGGGTAAGTGGTTGTACCCTTCTTGGGTGTGTTGCTTTTGTCAGTGTGCAGATTTGGGAGCATGGGCAAAGGGTAGAACCCTTCTTGGGTGTATTGCTGTTATTGGTGTTCCGATTTGGGAGCATAGGCAAGGGGTTGTACCCTTCTTGGGTTTGTTGCTGTTATTGGTGTGCAGATTTTGGAGCATGGGCAGGGGGTCGTACCCTTCTTGGGTGTGTTGCTGTTGTCTGTATGCACATTTGGGAGATTTCTCCTTAGTTCCTGTCTTTTGGAGAGGTCTCAGACAATAACTAAGGTTCAAAACTTCTGTTCCCTGGCTGTCGCCAAATTCAAAGTATAACTGAAGGCAAATTTTTTTTTCTTTTATATAAAGTATAGAGGGCTTAGAACACCTCTCATTGCTGTCTGTGCCTCTGTTAAGGAGATTCACCCTCTGTATTTGTCCTTGTGAACGTTATCACTCAAAGTGAAAAAAAAAAAATCCCAAATTTTGAGTGCTCACCAGATCAGGAATAGACAAGAAATCTTGCAATGGGGAGGGGAACCAAATTCTGGTGACTACAAAGAGATTTGTTCTTGCTTTCTGTTCTAACACCCATTTTTTGCAACATTTTTGTAAAAAAAAAAAAAAAAAATCTTTGTAACATTGTATATGAATATATATAATTTACTGTATTCTATATATTCTATTGTAAAAGTTGTTTTTATTGGTGTCTGTGTCCCCATTGGGGAAATTGCTTAATTTCATGTTCTGTCTGACAATTAAAAAAAAAAAAAACAGGTAAGGAGAAATCTCCCAAACAGTAACAGATTGCAATAAAAAAAAGATGATTGATGCTCAAACTCTTCCTAAACCTAAAAAAAACACACATAAAGTTACAGTACTGTTCTGTATATATATATATTTTTTTAAATAATATTCATTGAATTTTTCCAGCATAGTACAATATAGCAAGGATCGAGGAATTCAAGTGTGATGGGTCAATAACCAAGAACAAACATATTATAGAAAGTACACGGTGTATGAAATAATATTAGAAGAAAGAAAACTGTAAAAAAAAAAAAAATTTTTTTTTTTTAATATTTCTAAAAAGTGATCTAATTTAAACAAATATTTGTACCTTGATGTCAGATAATGAAATTTTCATTCCTCAGTTGTTAAGTCTTGTTTTGTTAGGTACTGCAATTTTACAATTTACAAGTTTACTGCAATTTAAAAGAACTGGGGAATTTTCTACAGCCCAGACAGATGATGGACTTTTGCCTATCATGTTCACATTTTATATGAATGGCATAGTTTGAATTTTTCAGGATTTTATTTATTTATCTCACAATTTCTGATTTTGACCTCGCTTTCTGCCCTTATGATGGCTATCCAAGATGTAAAAGGAAGCAGTTGTCAAAGGAAAAGAAATGCACGGGCAGAAAAAAAAACAAGTTATTGTCAGATGTTCTACCCTTTCTGCTCCCCTGTCCAGTGGCGGCTGGTGCTCAAAATTTTTTGGGGGGCGCAAACAAACTGAAAAATTCAGAAAAAAAAAAACATTTTTTTTTTATTATAGTTACCTAGGTGGATGCAGCATCGGACCAATGATGCATCTGTCCCTCGCCGGCTCTAAGACTGAGAACTGAGCGATCAAACACTGCTGATCACTCAGTTCTCAGTGCTCTGTGAGTAGAGAGCTAGTGACTGTCAGTCACCGGCTCTCTGCTCTGCCCCACCCCCACCCCACGTGCTCACTGGAGGGCTGGGCTGTGGAGGGGCAGGAGCTGCTGGCTCAGGCTCTCAGCAGGTCGCTGAAGAGCCTGAGCTGAGTGCCGGTCCAGGCATCTGGGTGGATCCCGACCATATGCTCGCAATCTTTTCCCAGCCTGAGCTGGCTCTGTGATTGTCAGCCAACAGATGTCTGCAAGAACTGGAAGGAGAGAGCCAGAGAGGCTGATTAGTACAGAGGGAAGGTTCGGTTCTGGCAGGAGAGGATTGCCTAGGAGATGTCCTGAGGCTCATCCACCACTCTGCTACCTGGCCAAGTTCTTCCTGTGTTAGCACCTCTATGGTGCAAGCCCCAGGAGCCGTGCACCTGCTCTTCATTCCAGGTCAGAACCTGCAGAAATCCCCATTGTACCGGTCTCAGGCTCTCTCCTTCCAGTGCTTGCAGCTCTGCCAGTTATCTTCCTGAGCCTGTCAGTCACTCATCAGCACTCTGAACAGCAGTTCAAATATAGAACCCTGTGCCTGTCAGCTCCCTCGCTGCTTTTACCCACCAGCCCTACACCAACATTGTGGCCAGCAGACCAGCAGAGGACATTTCTTTACTATTGCTACTAATAAGCATGAGTGTGCACACCATTTCTTGGGCAGCTGTACCCATTATTCCTCGCACCATGCTTCCATATATTTATGTACTTACGGACCTTCCCGGTCCTGTGCTGTTCACCCTAAGGCTGCCTGTTTAATAAAAATATTTTTTACTACACTAAACTTTGGTTTGGCCCTCTACAACAGTACTAGTTACTCAACAGGTTGAGAAAATTATTTGCCCACCCCGGTTCTAATTCTATTCTATATGAATAACCGACTAATAAGTAAAAGAGAAAAAAAGGAGATTTTATTTCAATACTCACCTCCAATCTGGAGCTGTCTCATCCAGTTACATATAGTTACATAGTAGGTGAGGTCGAAAAAAAAGATACAAGTCCGTCAAGTCCATCAAGTGTAATTATATGTCAGTATTACATTGTATATTCCTGTATGTTGTGGTCGTTCAGGTGCTTATCTAATAGTTTCTTGAAACTATCTATCCCCCCCCCCTGCTGAGAGCACCACCTGTGGAAGGGAATTCCACATCCTTGTCGCTCTTACAGTAAAGAACTCTCTACGTAGTTTAAGGTTAAACCTCTTTTCTTCTAATTTTATTGAGTGACCACGAGTCTTGTTAAACTCCCTTCCGCGGAAAAATTTCATCCCTATTGTGGGGTCACCAGTACGGTATTTGTATATTGAAATCATATCCCCTCTCGAGCGTCTCTTCTCCAGAGAGAATAAGTTCAGTGCTCGCAACCTTTCCTCATAACTAATATCCTCCAGACCCTTTATTAGCTTTGTTGCCCTTCTTTGTACTCGCTCCATTTCCAGGACACCCTTCCTGAGGACTGGTGCCCAGAACTGGACAGCATACTCCAGGTGCGGCCGGACCAGAGTCTTGTAGAGTGGGAGAATTATCATTTTATCTCTGGAGTTGATCCCCTTTTTAATACATGCCAATATTCTGTCTGCTTTGTTAGCAGCAGCACTTCGGCATTGCATGCCATTGCTGAGCCGATCATCTACTAGGACCCCCATGTCCAAGATTCCCCCAGAGGTTGTCCCCCCTTCCCACCATAAAATGTCAGCTTTCCAAGTCGATCGGCAATCAGCATCAATCAATCCACTTCCTCTGAGCCCAGACCATCATAGACCTTTCCCCAACCCATGACTGGACAGTGAAGGAGATGCAGAATACAGTAGTAATTAGCTCATCTCTCTGTCAGTCAGCTCTCTCCTCTATCACTGGTTGGCTCTTTGTGCTGTTTGTCCTTTACTAGAGTAATCTGAATCCATCATGGCACCAAAACTGTGCTTTAAAAACCTTTGGTCTCTTTGATCTATTTTGTTGTTGTTCCTGTGTATGTAGAAGGTTCTGATGCAGAAAAATGCACACACTCTATTGATGCCCCTATTTATTGCCCCAGATGACTGTACAGACTGGGAATGCTGAGAGTCAAGAATGCAGACAGGAATAAAGAATGCATAGCAAAAATAACATGCTAGATTTAGAATTTTGTTTTGTCTTCTTAATTCAATGATGACAATAATGACATTTGAAATAAATGCCTTCCACAGGTTGTGCTTTGTGCAGTGTCACTATTATTATACACACACATACCGTGCCTTGAAAAAGTATTCATACCCCTTGAAATTTTACACATTTTGTCATGTTACAACCAAAAACGTAAATTTATTTTATTGAGATTTGATGTGATAGACCAACACAAAGTGGCACATAATTGTGAAGTGGAAGGAAAATGATAAATGTTTTTCAAAAATTTTTACAAATAAACATGTGAAAAGTGTGGCGTGCATTTGTATTCAGCCCCCTTTACTCTGATACCCCTAACTAAAATCTGATGGAACCAATTGCCTTCAGAAGTCACCTAATTAGTAAATAGAGTCCACCTATGTGTAATTTAATCTCAGTATAAATACAGCTGTTCTGTGAAGCCCTCTGAGGTTTGTTAGAGAACCTTAGTGAACAAACAGTATCATGAAGGCCAAGGAACACACCAGACAGGTCAGGGATAAAGTTGTGGAGAAGTTTAAAGAAGGGTTAGGTTATAAAAAAAATATCCCAAGCTTTGAAAATCTCACGGAGAGCTGTTCAATCCATCATCTAAAAATGGAACGAACTGCAAACCTACCAAGACATGGTCATCCACCTAAACTGACAGGCCAGGCAAGGAGAGCATTCATCAGAGAAGCAGCCAAGAGGTCCATGGTAATTCTGGAGGAGCTGCAGAGATCCACAGCTCAGGTGGGAGAAACTGTCCACAGGACAACTATTAGTTGTGTTCTCCACAAATCTGCCCTTTATAGAAGAGTGGCAAGAAGAAAGCCATAGTTGAAAGAAAGCCATAAGAAGTCCCGTTTGCAGTTTGCGAGAAGCCATGTGGGGGACACAGCAAACATTTGGAAGAAGGTGCCCTGGTCAGAGGAGACCAAAAGCAAAACGCTATGTGTGGCTGAAAACTAACACTGCACATCACCATGTTCTAAATATTTCTGACGGAACCAATTCCTATCGGGAAAACCGATCGTCTGTATGCTGTTCCGACGGAACAAAAACTACGCATGCTCTGAAGCAAGTACGAGACGGAAGCTATTGGCTACTGGCTATTGAACTTCCTTTTTCTAGTCCCGTCATACGTGCTGTACAACACCGCATTCTGGACGGCCCGGATTTGGTCAGACTTTGGTTTGACCATGTGTAAGCAAGACCGCTTGAATGGAATTTCGTTGGAGTTCCGTCGGAGAAACCTTCGGAGTTTATTCCGACGGCAAAAGCGGTCGTGTGTACGCGGCATAAGAGTCAGCAAAAGACTTGAGACTGGGGCGGAGGTTCACCTTCCAGGAGGACAACGACCCTAAACATACAGCCAAAGCTACAATGGAATGGTTTAGATCAATACATATTCATGTGTTATGCCCCGTACACACGGTCGGACTTTGTTCGGACATTCCAACAACAAAATCCTAGGATTTTTTCCGACGGATGTTGGCTCAAACTTGTCTTGCATACACACGGTCACACAAAGTTGTCGGAAAATCCGATCGTTCTGAACGCGGTGACGTAAAACACGTACGTTGGGACTATAAACGGGGCAGTGGCCAATAGCTTTCATCTCTTTATTTATTCTGAGCATGCGTGGCACTTTGTCCGTCGGGTTTGTGTACACACGATCAGAATGTCCGACAACGGATTTTGTTGTCGGAAAATTTTATATCCTGCTCTCAAACTTTGTGTGTCGGAAAATCCGATGGAAAATGTCCGATGGAGCCCACACACGGTCGGAATTTCCGACAACACGCTCCAATCGGACATTTTCCATCGGAAAATACGACCGTGTGTATGGGGCATTAGAATGGCCCAGTCAAAGTCCGGACCTAAATCCAAGTGAGAATCTGTGGCAAGACTTGAAAATTGCTGCTCACAGACGCTCTCCATCCAATCTGACAGAGCTTGAGCTATTTTGCAAAGGAGAATGGTCAAAAATTTCACTCTCTAGATGTGCAAAGCTGGTAGAGACATCCCCAAAAAGACTTCCAGCTGTAATTGCAGTGAAAGGGGGTTCTACAAAGTATTGACTCCGGGGGGCGCCATGCAAATGCCCCCCACACTTTTCACATATTTATTTGTAAAAAAAAATTGAACCCCATTTATCATTTTCCTTCCACTTCACAATTTTATGTGCCACTTTGTGTTTGGTCTGTCACATAAAACCCCAATAAAATACATTTAGGTTTTTGGTTGTAACCTGACAAAATGTGGAAAATTTCAAGAGGTATGAAAACTTTTTCAAGGCACTGTATAGCGCCATTAGCATACAAAGTGATTTGCAAAAAAGAAGGAAATGTTACAGGTACAATACTTCAATAATAATAATACTACAATAATAATTCAATACAAGTGGGATCAGAAGGCACTGCCTTCAGATATGTCCTGGGGCAAAATTCAAAAAGAAAATGCCCCAAGTTTTTAAATGTCAGCTGATATTTTTTTTCTCTAAAAAGTTACAGAACGTTTAGTAGGATTATTTTTTCTTCACGGAAAGTGTTCTGTCTCAAGGAGCAGATAGCTAAACCTGCTTATCCCAATAACTGTAGACACCATATTTCTTTGATCTCAGTTTTATTAGAACAAGCCAGGTGAAACTACAAAATAACAGAAATAGACTTCAATAAGTACAATATCGCATACAATACAGCATACATTGCATAAACAACGATATACAGTACAATATGGGATAGTAAAAACTTACTTTTTAAGTTCTCTAAGGGGTGATGGCGATAGAGAAATACATGTGTTGTTTCCTGAATGTCTTCTCACAAAATGGTGGCTGTTTCACTTCCTGCTAAGATTCTACCCAGAATTCCCTGCTTGCTGACAAGTAAAACAATAAAACAATAAAAATATGCGGCGCTTACTAGGTAATTAAACTAAAAAATGAAGAATACATATATTAAAATATGTAAAACAATCAACTATACCAGAAATTTCAAGACGGGAATTCCAAGTGGTGATTGTATCTTTAGAATTGATCTTCCATAACATTGTGTAACCAAAGGTTATAATAAACCAGTATTACATCAAACAAATGAATCACAATGTGCCCAGTTCCAGACTGAATAATAATAATCCTTATAAGAATAGATATCCAAGAGAAAGCAAATCTCCCAATATGTAAATTACTAATTCCTCTAAATAGGTAGGTAAGAGGAGAATAATAATGAGGTACGCGGGTGACTAAAACAAAAGTGCAAAAAAATATGTATTAAAAGTGTAAAAATAACTTGAACTAAATGATCCACCAAAAATGTGTAGGGACAAGTGCACAACAGCAATTAGTGCAGCATCAGTTAAGCTTAGATCAATAAAGAAACAATTTCTAAAATGCAACACTCCACAAAAGTGTAGTAAATTAATAGCAAACATCAACAAAACCATTAATTAATGATGCCTAGAAGGTAAATATGTGCAAACAAGCAATCAGTGCGGCATCAATAAAGCCTTAATAAGTAAAACTCATAAAAATTAGTGAATAAATATTGTGTGGCAAGTGCAACACAGCAAGACAGTGCAGCAACAATAATTTACCATTATTAAGTGAAAAACATTTTCTGATATACAAGACTTCACACAGGTGTATTATAAATACTAGAATAATATTAAAATAAAATATAAAAAATGGTGAATATAGACAAAACAAAATTGCCCTAAAAAGTCCCATAGACAATCAAATCTCAATCGTGACAATTAGAATTGGAAAGATGTGCAAGAAAGGTTCCTCCAGGAGTGACCAGTGATGAATCAAGGGTGTGTAAAGGTGATGGAACCCCCAGCCTCTCACCTCACCTTACATCTAAAATCAATGCCAAAAACGAACACTGCAACTGCTCACCGATCCCGGCCATGACCGGGAAGCCGAATGCAGCCGAAACAGACCCGCCTCTCCTCCCTGACGCGTTGCGTGACTGTCACGTCACTTTATCAAAGGGTATCCTATACCCTATACCCTTCGACCTTACGGACACAATTATCCTTGCTTGGCAGTACTTTGGTGATCAAACCTAAAGGCCACATATTCCTTAGTGCCTGGCAATCTTTCATGAGCACAACATCACCAGGTTTAAGATTAGGCTTTTCAGTGTGCCACTTTCTCCTTACTTGTAGAGTAGATATATATTGTTCTTTCCACCGGTTCCAGAAGGTATTGGCAAGGGTTTGTACTTGTCTCCATTGACGTTTGTAAAGGTCCTTCTCACAAAACTCACCAGCTGGAGCACCGGCAAGGCTAGTCTTTTGCGTGAGTAACATGGCAGGTGTGAGGACCACTGGATCCTCACAGTCACTTGAAATGGATGTCAAAGGTCTGGCATTAATGATAGCTGTAACCTCTGCTGTAAATGTCACTAAACATTCATGAGTAAGCCTTGCAGTTCCTACTTGTAGGAAGATAGAGTCAAGAATTCTGCGGGCTATGCCTATCATCCTCTCCCAAACACCTCCCATGTGAGAAGAGTGAGCTGGGTTGAAGATCCACGTGCAGTCTTGTTCACTCAAGTATCTCTCTACTCTAAGGACATCCAAATTAGAAGGAATTTAAAGTTCTTTTACTGCTCCTACAAAGTTAGACCCTCTGTCAGAACGAATGGGCCTCTGATTACAATGAGTTCAGCTAGCTCTGTGGCTAATAATGCAACACAAAGTACCAGCCTGGGTATGGTGTTTTCGGGAAGTGGTGCAAGTTTTGGTTTCCCCATTAGGAACCGTATGTGGCATTGTCCTTTAGTGTCTATGGTTTTCAGGTAAGCTACAGCAGCAATTGCTTTAACAGAAGCATCCGAAAACACACAAAGTCTTTGCATCTGAACATCAGCAGATGACAGAGGAGCATATGGTCCTGGAATTTTAAGGTTGGATAGAGCTGTTAGTGAGTCCTTCCACTCTAGCCATAGGTTCTTCTTGTCAATGGGGAGAGGGTGATCCCAATCTTGCGACTCACAGGTTAAGTCTCAAAAGTAGTGCCTTACCCTGGATGGTGACAGGTGCTGCAAAGCCTAAGGGATCATACAGGCTGTTTATGGTAGACAGGACACCTCTACAGGTAAAGGGTTTTTCTTCTGTGTTTACTTGTAAAGTAAACGTGTCAGATATTAAGTCCCAAAGCAAACCGAGGCTGCGTTGCATGGGAAGTGAGTCTGTGCCTAGATCTATGTCCTTTAACTCATTAGAACGATCTTGGACAGGAAAGGCTTCTAAAACTTCTCTACTATTGGAAGCACTCTTATGGAGTCTTAAGTTGGAACAAGCAAGCATTGCTTGAGTTCTTTTGAGGAGACTGATTGCGGCTTCATTTGTGGGTAGTGATTTCAAGCAATCGTCTGCATAGAAATCCTTGTCCACAAACTGTCTGACATCTGACCCATACTCTGACTCTCCCACTCTTGCAGAATGTCTGAGGCCATATATAGCAACTGCAGGGGAAGGACTGTTGCCAAATATGTGCACCCTCATGCGGTATTCTGTGATGTCTCCAGAGGGGTTGTTGTCCCTGAACCAGAGAAACCTCAGAAAGTTACAGTGTTCTTCTTTAACAAGAAAGCAATAGAACATTTGCTGTATGTCTGCCATGAATGGGACTGAATCCTTGCGAAAGCGAAGAAGTACTCCTAATAGTCTGTTGTTAAGGTCAGGGCCAGAGAGGAGGACACAATTTAGAGAGACACCCTCATGTTTGGTGCTGGAACCAAACACCAATCTAATCTGTCCTGGCTTCTTAGAGTGATAGACTCCAAATATAGGTAAGTACCAGCATTCCTCTGAGTCTTTGAGGTTTGGGGCTATCTCAGCATGACCATTCTGGAATATTTTCTCCATGAAGGAAAAGAAACGTTCTTTCATCTCTGGTTTCCTTTGAAGATTGTGTCTTAGGGAAGTGAGACGTTTATATGCTAGTTCTCTATTGTTAGGCATCTTTGTGGTCTAAAAGGTAGAGGTGCAACCCAGCTATTAGTCCCGTCTTTCTCCAAACTCTTTTTCATAACTTCTAAGAAGTGCCTATCCTCCATGGACATTGCTACCTGGTTGTCTTCCTTTGTTCTCCTGAACACTGTGCTTCCTAAGTCGCTTTGGTCGTTGTCATAGGTATTACTGTCATAGAGGGGATTTAGGAAGGGAAGAGGTACAGGGTTGTTGTGTTGTAGTTCCTTAGCTCCTTGGCATTGGGGTAGGCTGTTGGTGTATGGTGGTGCGGTGTAAAGGCATACCTGGTAAAAGTCTCTTCCTTATGCATGCTGGGTTCAAACTTACATAAGGTTGGCAGTTCGTACTGGCTCGTTGCATACACCTTTGGAGTGAAGACTGGTGTTTGATGCTTGTATGAAGGCTGGGTACCTTGTGTAGTAGAAGGTTTGGTTGGAACTGGAAAGTCTGGAACTCTATCAGATTTTTCTTGCTTGTAGCGCTGGGGTCCCAGGTCGTCTTGTTGCTGCTTTATTTGATGTGACTCACTGACGTCATGATTTCTTGTTGTGGGATGCTGCTTGGGTCACAGTGCTGGAAGACATAATCTGACGTACGTTGTGAAGAATCTTGTTGGTCCTCCTCTAGACCCGGTAGGCTGCTGCCTACTCTTGGCTCATCGTAGACGGCTGCTTCTAAAGCTTCTGCTTCTGCAACGGCGGCAGCAGCGTCTATTTCTACTGCCAGCTTCTCCATGTTAGCTTGTAAGATAGCTTGCTGCAAATTCAGAGATGCTTCCTGCTGGGCTAGCTCTTCCTCCAGGCGTATTCTTTCTTGCTCTCTCTCTTGTTCCATGTGTACTCTTTCTTGTTCTTTCTTTTGCTCCCAGCCTACTCTTTCCTTCTCTCTCTCTCTTGCTCCAAGCGTACTCTTTCCTTCCCTCTCTTGTTCCTGTCTCACCTTTTCTGCATCAAGGTGGGCCTTTTCTTTTTTCATCTGCAACTCTTGGCGAATGCGGCCCTGGCTTTTGCTGCTTCAGCTTTTGAACGGGCGATAGCTGCTGCATTTGCAACAGATGACTTAGATGAGCTTGCTTGTGAACGTGTTTTGTAAGAAGATGTCCCACTGTGAGACATGGCTGCGAAGAAGCTGTCTTGCTGTATAGAGACTGTTCTAGTGTCGATGCTGCTTGACAGATCGCGTCTCTGTGTAGCGTGGCTGCTTGCTTCGCCTGCCGCAGGCCTGTTTCTTTAAGGCTTCTGACTGTATGGATACTGCGTAGCCCCGGGCTGTACAGACTTCCGAAGTTGGCTTATCTTCCCTTCAGAAGTCAGCTTAAAATTTTCACTGTTCTGTCTCAAGGAGCAGATAGCTAAACCTTCTTATCCCAATAACTGTAGATACCATATTTCTTTGATCTCAGTTTTATTAGAACAAGCCAGGTGAAACTACAAAATAACAGAAATAGACTTCAATAAGTACAATATCGCATACAATACAGCATACATTGCATAAACAACGATATACAGTACAATATGGGATAGTAAAAACGTACTTTTTAAGTTCTCTAAGGGGTGATGGCTATAGAGAAATACATGTGTTGTTTCCTGAATGTCTTCTCACAAAATGGTGGCTGTTTCACTTCCTGCTAAGATTCTACCCAGAATTCCCTGCTTGCTGACAACTTCCTTAGTTACACATCCAAATAAACAAAGAAACAGAACTGCAGCAGTACCAAAAAGGAACGCTAGATGGAGCCTGCACACCACATATGATTGTTTTAAGTAAATTACACATTTTGCATGTAAATTTAACAACACAGGTACAAATAAGGTACAAATAACCAGTATAAAACATCTGGTGGACAGAACAGAAAGGGTTGTGCAAAAGATCTTGTCCTTGTGCTATATCCTGACGTGGCTGTCTTTTGACTAGGTGAGGATCATCTGGGGTGCGCGCCCAATTATTGGCAATGGGAGAACCCAACATTTTTTCTAAGGGCTTCTACACTATTATCCTTCTGCTTGCGCTAGGTAAGTCCAAATTTGTCCTTCAATACCTCCGATGACGTCTCTTTTCTGGATTGATCTCTCTTATTAATCCATTGATACTTGTTGTTGATTTTGTTTTTTTTTGTTTTTTTTTTTAGTTTTTGTTTTTTTGCTCGGTGCCCCATTTGAGCAGTTTACCACCTTTTCAACAGAAAGTGCAATCTCTCCAGGGCAAAGTAAAATCTACTCTTAGGCAGTTGTTAACAGTTGTTAATAGAAAGAGTGTCACCAATAACTGATTTATCTTACCTCCTGTTCTAGTGACAAGTGTAACATTTTGTGTCATCATTTGTAGTTCCAGTGGCAATGGTCACCAAGACAAGAGCCAAGAGATTGTAACCCACAAGTAAAAGCTCCCTTAAAGTAGAACTTAGGACAAAACTTTATTTTATTTTGTGTAAAGTAAGGTGGGTTATGCCCTCCTTCAGTACTTCAGTTCTTTTTATATTTTTTTGCCAACTGAGTCCCATTAAAACGATTTCTCTTTATTTCCTGTCCCATAACCAAAAAAAAAGTTTTGCCTTTAGTTATACTTTAAGTATGAAGTCCATCACGCCTTTGGCTAACTGCAGATGCCTATAAGGGGCTCGTCCTCACATCAAGCTATCAACACACTCAAAGAAAAAGATCTAGCGGCACACCATAACGTCCAAAACTTGTAAAATGTTATTATTCCAGTACATCTGTCTAGAAGCCCCTCCTGGAACCTTCACGACGGACCCGTATCACCCAGCACTGGGCTTAACTGAATGATTATGGTGTGTTGTCAACTGTTTTTCTCTAGTGATTCTAATGCCCCAGGAACACCTGTTCCAAAAGCTACTAAGAGGGAATCTCCCCCAGCTTTGGAGACATTGTACACGTTGTTTGTATTTATTTTTAATATCATTTGTTTACATGTTCTTCTTTTTTTCTTTTTTTTTATAGATGACTTTACCAAACGCTCAACTTCAACATCTTCAAGTAAGAACCATAAATCTGCATTTGACATCTTTTTTGGAGAAGCGTTTTAAGATTACGTAAAGAAGATGAACATCTTTCTATATCAAAGAAATTTGTGCAAAAAAAATTATATTTTATTGGTAGTTACATTTATGCAAATAACATTTGTTATCTCTCTGATCTGCAGGTCTTTTGTACCCATATGGGAATTTGTCATTTGATACCGTTGCTCCAAAATTGGATGATGGAGTAAATGGCCCAATAACACTTTCTACCAAGCTTACTCTCTTTGGAAATGCATCTACCATTATCTATGTGAGTGCTCCCTGTTCACTGCTATATGTACATTTCTTTGGCTTGTAAAAAGGAAATAACCGCGCTAAATATAAGTGAAACACGTGAAACAATCTACAAGACTTCCGTGAGGAAGTACATATATAAATACAAAAATGTTGAAAATTATTAACAATTAAATTATCAAAAAAGTACATGGGTCAACACATGTATGTATGAATCAAACATGAGTGTCCATATGTGATATTTGCGAATAAAAATAAGTGTACATATATAGTAACAGAAAATAAAAATGTGAAGTAATGATCTGAAAACAGTCCAAGAAAGACCCCTTGGATGAATCCAACCGGAGTCAATGGTGTAAAAAATATGAGTGACAACCCATACAGTATCCGCAAATACCCAATAATTGCGCTTACCGCAAGGCAAGCGTACACCAGCCTGTATCATGTCTTGGGTTGGAGAATCCAGATGGTGCTCTTAGACTGTATACATCGTAGCTGAAAGGATGCAATGAGGACACCAAACTTCCATCACAAGGCAAGCCAACAACAGCTTGTGTTCAGTATCGGTTAACCACACCACACTACGTGATCCACCACCAGGCAAATAATGCGCTTACCGCAAGGCAAGCCAACCACAGCTTATGTTCGATAGCAGTATGAGACTGCTTGCGGCAGGAACCGGGGGATACAGCAGAGACTCCAAAATGACATCTCACAAGCATGTAAATAAAAAGGAACTGGCCATAGTGTAATACTGATAAAAACT
Organism: Lithobates clamitans; assembly: GCA_037952925.1. NCBI lineage: Eukaryota > Metazoa > Chordata > Amphibia > Anura > Ranidae > Lithobates > Lithobates clamitans. The sequence continues at coordinate 1,894,731 of JBBGZY010000837.1, forward strand.
ATTTAATAGATAAAGGTAGAAAACTCACATGAGTATGTAAAAATACAGCAAACAGCCGGCCGGCATAGCGAGCACCCGTCCACACTGAAAATGGCGATGACGTCAGAGCGTCAACCTCCCGACGTACGTTTCACCACAAATGACGTCGTCTGGGGAACAGGCGACGCTCTCAATCATCGCTCTAAATAGTGTACAGCCAAACCACGCCTCGTTCTGAGATCTCAGCAGCGGAAGGAAGACATACGAGCCGCCTCTCTCTCACAGCTCATACTGCCATACGAGCCGCCTCTCCCTCACAGCTCGTACTGCCATACGAGCCGCCTCTCTCTCACAGCTCATACTGCCATACGAGCCGCCTCTCTCTAATCACAGCTCGTACTGCCATACGAGCCGCCTCTCCCTAATCACAGCTCGTACTGCCATACGAGCCGCCTCTCCATAATCACAGCTCGCACTGCCATACGAGCCGCCTCTCTGTAATCACAGCTCATGCTGCCATACGAGCCGCCTCTCTCTAATCACAGCTCATACTGCCATACGAGCCGCCTCTCTCTAATCACAGCTCATACTGCCATACGAGCCGCCTCTCTCTAATCACAGCTCATACTGCCATACGAGCCGCCTCTCTCTAATCACAGCTCGCACTGCCGTACGAGCCGCCTCTCTCTAATCACAGCTCATACTGCCGTACGAGCCGCCTCTCTCTAATCACAGCTCATACTGCCATACGAGCCGCCTCTCTCTAATCACAGCTCGTACTGCCATGTGAGCCGCCTCTCCCTAATCACAGCTCATACTGCCATACGAGCCGCCTCTCTCTAATCACAGCTCATACTGCCATACGAGCCGCCTCTCTCTAATCACAGCTCGTACTGCCATACGAGCCGCCTCTCTCTAATCACAGCTCATATTGCCATACGAGCCGCCTCTCCCTAATCACAGCTCATACTGCCATACGAGCCGCCTCTCTCTAATCACAGCTCGTACTGCCATACGAGCCGCCTCTCTCTAATCACAGCTCATACTGCCATACGAGCCGCCTCTCTCTAATCACAGCTCATACTGCCATACGAGCCGCCTCTCCCTAATCACAGCTCATACTGCCATACGAGCCGCCTCTCCCTAATCACAGCTCATACTGCCATACGAGCCGCCTCTCTCTCACAGCTCATACTTCCATACGAGCCGCCTCTCTCTAATCACAGCTCGTACTGCCATGTGAGCCGCCTCTCTCTAATCACAGCTCATACTGCCATACGAGCCGCCTCTCCCTAATCACAGCTCATACTGCCATACGAGCCGCCTCTCTCTAATCACAGCTCATACTGCCATACGAGCCGCCTCTCTCTAATCACAGCTCGTACTGCCATACGAGCCGCCTCTCTCTAATCACAGCTCGTACTGCCATGTGAGCCGCCTCTCCCTAATCACAGCTCATACTGCCATACGAGCCGCCTCTCCCTAATCACAGCTCATACTGCCATACGAGCCGCCTCTCTCTAATCACAGCTCGTACTGCCATACGAGCCGCCTCTCTCTAATCACAGCTCGTACTGCCATGTGAGCCGCCTCTCCCTAATCACAGCTCATACTGCCATACGAGCCGCCTCTCCCTAATCACAGCTCATACTGCCATACGAGCCGCCTCTCTCTAATCACAGCTCATACTGCCATACGAGCCGCCTCTCCCTAATCACAGCTCGTACTGCCATGTGAGCCGCCTCTCTCTAATCACAGCTCATACTGCCATACGAGCCGCCTCTCCCTAATCACAGCTCGTACTGCCATGTGAGCCGCCTCTCTCTAATCACAGCTCATACTGCCATACGAGCCGCCTCTCCCTAATCACAGCTCATACTGCCATACGAGCCGCCTCTCCCTAATCACAGCTCATACTGCCATACGAGCCGCCTCTCCCTAATCACAGCTCGTACTTCCATACGAGCCGCCTCTCTCTAATCACAGCTCGTACTGCCATGTGAGCCGCCTCTCTCTAATCACAGCTCATACTGCCATACGAGCCGCCTCTCCCTAATCACAGCTCATACTGCCATACGAGCCGCCTCTCTCTAATCACAGCTCGTACTGCCATGTGAGCCGCTTCTCTCTCTAATCACAGCTCATACTGCCATACGAGCCGCCTCTCCCTAATCACAGCTCATACTGCCATACGAGCCGCCTCTCTCTAATCACAGCTCGTACTGCCATACGAGCCGCCTCTCCCTAATCACAGCTCATACTGCCATACGAGCTGCCTCTCTCTAATCACAGCTCATACTGCCATACGAACCGCCTCTCTCTAATCACAGCTCGTACTGCCATGTGAGCCGCCTCTCTCTAATCACAGCTCATACTGCCATACGAGCCGCCTCTCTCTAATCACAGCTCATACTGCCATACGAGCCGCCTCTCTCTAATCACAGCTCGTACTGCCATACGAGCCGCCTCTCTCTAATCACAGCTCATACAGCCATACGAGCCGCCTCTCTCTAATCACAGCTCATACTGCCATACGAGCCGCCTCTCTCTAATCACAGCTCGTACTGCCATACGAGCCGCCTCTCTCTAATCACAGCTCGTACTGCCATGTGAGCCGCCTCTCTCTAATCACAGCTCATACTGCCATACGAGCCGCCTCTCTCTAATCACAGCTCATACTGCCATACGAGCCGCCTCTCTCTAATCACAGCTCGTACTGCCATACGAGCCGCCTCTCTCTAATCACAGCTCGTACTGCCATACGAGCCGCCTCTCTCTAATCACAGCTCGTACTGCCATGTGAGCCACCTCTCTCTAATCACAGCTCATACTGCCATACGAGCCGCCTCTCTCTAATCACAGCTCATACTGCCATACAAGCCGCCTCCCTCTAATCACAGCTCATACTGCCATACGAGCCGCCTCTCTCTAATCACAGCTCGTACTGCCATACGAGCCGCCTCTCTCTAATCACAGCTCATACTGCCATACGAGCCGCCTCTCTCTACTCACAGCTCGTACTGCCATACGAGCCGCCTCTCTCTAATCACAGCTCGTACTGCCATACGAGCCGCCTCTCTCTAATCACAGCTCGTACTGCCATACGAACCGCCTCTCTCTAATCACAGCTCATATTGCCATACGAGCCGCCTCTCTCTAATCACAGCTCATACTGCCATACGAGCCGCCTCTCTCTAATCACAGCTCATATTGCCATACGAGCCGCCTCTCTCTAATCACAGCTCATATTGCCATACGAGCCGCCTCTCTCTAATCACAGCTCATACTGCCATACGAGCCGCCTCTCTCTAATCACAGCTCGTACTGCCATACGAGCCGCCTCTCTCTAATCACAGCTCGTACTGCCATACGAGCCACCTCTCTCTAATCACAGCTCATATTGCCATAAGAGCCGCCTCTCTCTAATCACAGCTCATATCAGCAAAAACAGGAACAAGAACAAGACTGAATATTGTACTCATACTCTAAAACATCTATGGCGGAAATCAATGTTTATTGCAAGGGAATAAAATGATTGTAAAAATAATCATAAAAAATGCCCAATCAAAAAGCTAAACTTTAATGGAGGGTTAGACAGGCTAGGCATTCGAAAGGAGCACCAAGCAAATCTACTATCAAAACTCTGCCCTCTTGTGGCAACTGAAGAGAAGGCAGAACCTTGTGAAAAAAGGAGAAATTTAAGTCTCAAATGAGAAATAATAAAATTATCTCTATAAATTCAAAAGAATGTATATTTGATCATGGATATAAATTCCACATACAAATAATATTACTTAATGTTGTTTATGAGTAATAAGGGCGAATACTCCCCAAAACCAATTTAGTTGTTGGTAAATATCATATACCAATGGAGTAGGTATATAAATAAAAAACAAAAAACAAAATGTGCTAAAATTATAAAAATTATGGGCAGGTGTGGGAATGATTAAAAATATTAAAAGTAAATTTAAATACGAAAAAATCCTTCATGAATGCTGAGATATCACATCGAGTTAACATCAAATTAAACATTATGCATTATCAATAAAGGCATTTAGGTCTACTTCAACGTTCAACCCGAACGGTGTGTAACATTTAATTTTGAAAATCCATGCCATTTCTAAACGAGAAATTCCTCGCACCAAAGATCCCCCTCTCCAGGGGCGTGTGTATTTATCAATGCCCAGGAAGACAGTTTTATCCGGATTTCTATCGTGAACTTCCGAGTAATGTCTGGACACCTGATGTTTGGGGAAACCGTTGAGGATATTAGTCACGTGCTCATTTAGTCTGACCCTGAGGGGGCGCTTAGTCCTGCCCACATACTGAAGCCCACAAGGGCATTGGAGCAGGTATACAACCCCCTCAGTGGCGCACGTGATAAAAGTTTAGATAGCAAACTCTACCTGTGTGCTAGAAGACCTAAAACTCAAAGTTCTCCTATGTGTGCAGCCATTTAATGAACATATCCTGCATCCCCTGCATTGATAAAATCCAGAAAGATTATTGAAAAAACTGTTTTTGATATTAGGGGGGTCAATGATGTTATTAGCAATAGTGCCCCTTAAAGAGGGCACACCCCTGTAAACCACTTGGGGTCTGGCAGGGAGGAAAGTATTAAGGGTTGTGTCATTGGTGAGGATATGCCAATGTCTATTGATTATATTCCTCACTGATCTATGTTGAATAGAGTAGGCCGTAATGAATGGGATGGAAGGCATCCTACTGTTATTAGGTGGTTTCTCAGTAAGGAGATCTTTCCTATCCATAGCTAACACCTCCTTTAAGGTATTAGCCAGAGGTATGTGTGAATATCCCTTCTCTAAGAATCTTTTAGTCAGTATATTGGCCTGCGAAAGAAATTCACCAATGTCCGAACAATTACGCCTTAGGCGTACATACTGACTTTTGGGCACCGACTTAATCCAGGATTCATGATGGCAACTATTGGTAGGATCGTACGAGTTGCGGTCGGTGCTCTTAAAATGAATGGCTGTGGTAAACTGGCCACCCTCTATTCTAATGGATAGATCCAGGAAGCTAATCTTTTGTTGGCTAGCCTCATAGTTGAGAAAGATGCCCCTCTCATTGATATTAAGTTCCTCAAGGAATAAATCAAGATCGGCCCTATTACCATCCCATAGGAGGAGGATGTCGTCTATATATCTGGCCCACAAGACTATCTGGGGTCTATTTTGGGCATAGACGACATCCTCCTCCCAAAGGTCCATGAAGAGGTTTGCCAGGCTGGGGGCATACTTAGCCCCCATGGCGACCCCTCTATCCTGTTTGTAAAATTGCCCTCCAAACCAAAAATAACTGCGAGAAGCAGCGAAATGAAGCAGTTCAAGAATGAAAGAAATTTGGTCGGTGTGGAGGTTGGAGCCACGCCTTAAAAAATGTTCGACTGCATGGAGGCCGAGACTATGTGGTATGACAGTATAAAGCGATGTGACATCGGCTGTCACTATCCATAGTCCAGGCCTCGGTGTGATTCCAGCAAGGGAATTGATTACATGTCGTGAATCTTTAATAGAAGAAGGTGCCTTTACAACTAAGGGTTGCAAGAAAAAATCTATATACTTGCCCACCCGGGACGTGATGGAATCTATACCACTCACGATTGGACGTCCCGGGGGGCAGGTAGGGTGCTTATGAATCTTTGGAAGATAATATATCACTGGTGTCCTCGGCGCCCTAGGTATAAGGTAGGACTTCTCTTTTTTGTTAAGGACGCCCAGTTCAAAGCCCCTCTGAACTAAAGCTTCCAATTCCTTCTTGTACTTGATTTTAGGATCGGAGAGAAGAGGGGTATATGTATCCTTGTCACCTAATATCCTATGCATTTCTGCTAGGTAATCTTGTTTATCTAAAACTATGATACCACCCCCCTTATCAGCAGGCCTGATGACTAAATTTTTATTTTCACATAAGGAATCCAGCCCTGCCACAAAATCTCTATCAGTCTTAACCTTATTGATAGGCATTTTATCCAAATCACTGAGTACTATGTCTCTGAAAACTTTAAGGGAGGGAGCCAAAACCCCAGGGGGATTAAATAAAGAGGCGTTTGCAAGCTTACTATATATGGACACTTATTTTTATTCGCAAATATCACATATGGACACTCATGTTTGATTCATACATACATGCAAGCTTACAAGCAGCCAAAGCTTCAGGGTCCTTTTTACACTTTCCAGGCTATCTCTTTGATACTCAAATGTAAATGTACACATGCAAGTGAATGACTCGTAGGGGTTAATTTACTAAAACTGGAGAGTGCAAAATCTGGTGTAGCTCTGTATAATAACTAATCAGCTTCCAGTTTTTTTGTTTTGTTTTTTTGTCAAGGCTTAATTAAAAGTTAGAAGCTGATTGGCTACCATGCACAGCTATACCAGATCTTGCACTCTCCAGTTTTAGTAAATCAACCCCTATGAGTCAGTCCCTTGCATGTGTAAATTTAGGTTTGAGCATTGAGTTCTATAAGCAACAGGCTTTTTACATCAAAGTGATAGCCTGGAAAGTTTGGAGGTATAGTGGTAGAAAGGACAGAAGACTTCAACTAAGACAGCAGCTTCCAGCACAAGGGACAATTCTCATGTAAGTACTGTCCCTTGTGCAGATTAAAAAAAAAATAACCTAAACTTAGGTTTTAACATAAAACTAAATGAAAATTGATCTAAAACCTTTTAGTTTTCCATTCAAAGGACCAATAAGCTTTGAAGCTGGATTCAAGTTTGATTCGTACAGGAAAAGTCCAGATCTGCCTATAACTTCAGCTGTCTGTGCACCTGGCTGTACTGATTGTTTTGTTAGCTGCCCTACTGAAGCTTTTGCTTTCACTATACTCTAGCAGCAGTTTTAGAATGCTTTTTACATTTTTACCGGTTGATTTTATGGAATTAAGTCTTATTTTACTATGTTATTTCATGAAGGTATTTCATTTGTTTTTTAGGTCGATAACAATGGTTTACTATCCTTTAATACATCCATCACAGCGTTCACACCCAATAAACTCCCCGTGCTTAATGGCAGCAACCCTTTTGTGGCTCCGTTCTGGGCAGATGTCGACAATGCCATAGCCGGTGACATATATTATCGACAGAGCACTGACACCGACCTCCTAAACCGCGCAACGAGTGATATCCGTTCTTACTTCAGTCTTCCCACGTTTTCAGCGACGTGGGCATTTGTGGCCACATGGAGTAATGTGGCATATTATGGATCTACAGCCGTATCTAGCACGGTATATCTATTTAAAGTATGCTGAATTAATCAATAAGTGCAGCATTCCACCATGTGAAAGAAATGCAAATTTCCCTTGGACTGTAGATATTCACTCTACTAAGTGGAGCAAGGAATGTGAATTGTTCCATTGTTTGTTTCATTCAGTAAAGTATATTAAAATGGTTCTAAAGTCAGAAGGTTTTTTTTTATCTTAATGTATTCTATGCATTAAGATAAAAAACCTTCTGTGTGCAGCAGCCCCCCTAATACTTACCTGAACCCCATCTCAATCCAGCAATGTTGCATGAGAGTCTCAGCTGTCCGGGACTCTGCCTCCTAATTGGCTCCATTGGCTCCCACTGCTGTCAATCAAACACAGTGAGCCAATGAGGAGAGAGAAGGTGCGGGGCCGAGCCGCAGCTTCATGTCTGAATGAACACACAGAGCAGCGGCTTCTTGGCTGGGGTGTCCCCATAGCAAGCTGCTTGCTGTGGGGGCACTTGGGCAGGAGGGAGGGGTCAGGAGCACCGGCAAGGGAACCCAAGAAGAGGAGGCTCTGGCCTGCACAGAGCAGGTAAGTATGACATGGTTGTTATTTTTAAACAAAAAAAAAAAACAAGACTTTAGCATCACTTTAAGAAGGGTTAGGGACCCTTTGGCCTAAGTTTTTTATTATCATTAAGATGCACTAAAGTAATTTGTCACGGTAGGTTTATTGAAGCCAGAGACTTGCCAAACCAAGAAGTAATGTTGAGCTAACAATGTTGCCAAACTTGTATTTTAATATTACTTTCATGTTCACTGAAATTTATCCAAAAGCAGTCCCTAATTTCATCAATGTAGAACTTCTGGGCAAAATGGGTCTAAGCCCTGGTTCACATTGGTGCAAATCGCATTCCAAATCGGCGGCAATTGCCGTCAATGGCCCAGTCCTAATCGGTGAGATGCCGCATTTCCAAAAGTAGTTTCTGTGCTACTTTTGGCGATTCCAGGGTGTGAGTTCCATTGACATCTGTACAGAAACCCGCACAGATGTCTCTGAAATCGTCCCCCGAAATCGGGACTGACATGCAGGTATGAAATCGTGCGGGTTCAGCTGAAAGCTGAGTTCCAGGTATGGCTATTTTTACATAACTATAGTGGTTGTTCTCTAACCCTCATGGGTGACTTAAAGCCAATTTCCTCCTTATAATACCCTTGTCCAGCGTACGTTTTATCTTCCCCATGGGTTCCAATGCATTTTGCCAAAATGGCAGCTTTGGCATGTTGAAATTTTTGACTGATACAAAAAAAAAGACTCTTTTTTTCTTTTCTAAATTCACAGGTTAACACATTTCAGGCTGTTCTCATCACAAATGCAAGCCTTACTTTTGCGATGTTCAACTATGCCAGTATTCATTGGACGACAGGGACGTCCAGTGGAGGCGACAGTAAAGGAACTGGAGGAACCCCAGCCCTGGTGAGAATGCAGAGCAATGATCATCTTTCAGAGGGTTGAGCAAGTCTTATGCATAAACAAAGTTTTTTGTTTTTTTTTAAGTGAAATTCCACTATGGTTAAACAGACAAAAAAAAAACACTTGACCAATTATGCAAGTATTTTAGTAAACTTCTGGTTCTTATCTCATTCTTCTCTGTTGGTACTAAGAAAGGCCATTTAAATAACTTTCTCAAACTGAAGTTGCTGGAGGGGTCTGCCTTCTTTGGAAATATGATCCATCCCAGTTTTCCAATAAGAAAATTGAAAAGATGGAGCGCCACACTGCAGCTCGTACAGTCCATAAAAGATTTATTTTAGCAACAAAAGGGCTCAACACTCCCTCTTCATCAGGGCTTGTAAAACAATAACCATGGGGCGAGGGATACCTTAGGCTATCTTTTTTTCTGTGCAATAGATTTTATTGCGTTTCCAATCGATAACAGGCTGAAGTGGGCCTAGGCAGGGAGACAATACAATTACAAAGAATTTGAGGTAGACAGAACAATAACAATAAGCATATAATAAATCATACAGTATACATTTAACTTGTTCGGGATCTTGGACCAATGGTATAGTGGTCCAAACCCAATAGGTCCTCCAGAGCCAAGAATCCTGGCGTAGGCCATGCCCAAGAGACAAGAAAAAGCCAAAAAAGAAGAGAAGAAGATAAAAAGAGGGGTCAGGGGAAAGGCGGGAAAGTGGGGGGAATCCCCCGCCGACTCGGGGCCACCACAGACTTTGCATCATAAATGGTCTAAACTGGTTGGATGCGGAGAAGGTAAGGGATATTTAATCCAAGGTTCCAAACTTTAAGTCCTGTACTATACTGGACATTTTTTCATTTACCATTAAGGTGGTCAAGTGGTCTTTAACTCCCTGTAATGGGGCTGGTGGTTTCTTCTGAGCAATGGTCGGTTTAGCAGACAGAAATAAATATGATGCTTATTTCTGTTGATATGCAAAGAGGCCCGGGATAGGGAAGGGTAAAAGGGCCAGTTTGGCATCTTTATGAATCGTCAAGTGAAATAAGGTGTGTAGCAGGCCAAAGACCCTGGACCAGAAACCAGGCAGCCATGGGCAAGACCACCAGATGCAATGATTTTCCGAATTGACCAAAATTCCTGAAGCAACTATGAGGGGGTCTCCAAAAAGTTCCCTCACTTTTTTATATTTAATATAGTTAAAAAAAGGGCAGAACTTTTTGAAGAACCCCCCCTGCATCACTGCACCCAGGATGTATATTGGCTAATCGAGCACCGAGCAGGAACCCAGGACAATCACATAAGAACTTTGTATATGGATTTTAGGGTGTTAAAGGAACATTATGAAACAGTTGGCCAGGCCTTACTCCAAGCCTTAGGCTATCTTGTTCAAGCACCTGCATGATCTGTACTCACCTACTTGGGTTCCGACTTACAATCCAGGATGGTATGACCTTACAGTTATTAATTGACAAGCCCTGATGGGGGGGGGTGTTGTTGAGCACTGACACATGTTGGATTTTCTTGTAGAATAAAATATTATACACTGTATAAACAAGATTGGTGTTCCCATCTTTTCAATTTGGTTGGTGGGTGGGCTCCAGGACCACAAACTACATTACATGACATTACAGCGAATAACTACAAGGTTCAGCACTCCTATACCCCAAAACATTTTGTAATAAGAGAACAATTGTTGGGGAAAATGGTGAGACAATCACAAAGTAGGAAATGTTACTGTTTTTGGAGGCTTCTGTATAGAGTGCCCCTCTTGAAGCCATGTTTGCAGGGGGGGATGTGTGATCGCTTATTTAGAAAAAGATTGGTTCCTAAACTTTTGAGCAAAAGTATATATGTTTTACTTTTTTAAATATACAGTGCCACAGTGGGCTAAATGTACTTATGCTAATGTATATAGAATGTGATAATGTTTATAAAAAATTTTTCCCTGCATAGTTTGTATTTATATATGTATGTGGTAGCAGTCATATTTTCATACTCTGCTTCCTGCTAAGTTGTATTTCGCTTAATTTCATTTAATAGCCTTGCCTAAAGCAAGCCTGGCCTGATTCTGTCCTAAACACGGGTAAACATTGGTACATTTTAGGTTACCCCTTAAAGGTCTTAATGACACTTCACTTCTATAGATATACTATCTATGCATATTCTGTTTTCTATTCCTTTTTTTTTTGGGGGGGGGAGGGAGATAAATTCTGGAAAAAATATATATTTTTTAAAATACAATAGATTCTGTATCAATGTATATCTTGCAGGCTGGGGTCAACAGTGGCTATAAAGTCGGATACTATCAAATACCCAGTTCCCTGACCACTGAGATCATCAACATATCATCTACAAGTAATGTCAATTTCCCTGGCCGATGGGTCTTCAAGCTGGACAAACTGTATCCTGAGGATCCCAGCGGTATTATAGGTAAAAAAAAATTGACAAAATTACTGTAAGTGTTATTATTTATTATGTAATTATTTATTCATCTCTGTTATGCTTCAGCTTAGTATATTATATATTTTTTTTCCTTTATGTGTTATTTTATTTTATGTCTTGTTGCCACACAAATCCATAAAAAATAATTCTGTAAAACAATTCTGCATTAGAAATAACAGACATATTCTTTTGGCTGGTGTTTTATTAACCTAATATAATTGTATTATCTTCCTATAAAGAATATATATATATATATATATATATATATATATATATATATATATATATATATATATATAATTTGCCTATAAAATATGATGTGTGTGTGTATGTGGAACTAGAGTGTTGCTTGAAAGATTTTCAAAACTGATACTAATGTTTATTCTTGAGTTTTCTTTGTTTGTTTGCTTGTTTGTTTGTTTCAACATAAAGATTGAGTTAAACTCAAACCAGCATTGCTCACACACATTAGGAGAAAATTAAATCATTTACCAAAAATAAACACCCAACACAACATTTACACAACATACTTTGTTTTCCCAACCTGAATGATTGTTTAAGCTCCGCCCCTGAGGAACAAAAGGGGGAAAACTGTTTGCGTCATAAGCGTGCGTATTTTAGATTGGATATGATCTTTATGTCCTTACATCAAGAATTCTGGAACTTTTTGAATCTAACCAGGAGAAGCAAACTAAGAGAGGTTTACAGTTAGTTCCTGAATGTGACCATCTTAAGGGTATATATTGACATTTTTTAACCTCTTCTTTTGATATCTACTTCTCTACTTTCCATAGTATGTACTTTTTAAGTATACATTATCTGTCCCCTGACTAATATTTTACCTTCTTCCTTTACCTACTTCTACTGTGGCCTATTAAGCCCATTTAACATCACTACCTTACTTCTAATAGTGGCTCCTACCTAAAAACCTACTTTCATACTAATTCCAATGTTTAAATGTTTTTTGTTTTCCCTTTATCATGTTCAAGTCTTAGTCTCAGAAACTAAATTGTTATGAATTCTTACAGTCTGTCACCGTTTTCGCCATACATTGACCGTTTCGTTGCATCTTTCGTCGATTTGCGTCAAGCCTTCTCAGATGAGTAGTTCCTTAGTAAATGTAAAAATGAAACCTTTCCACAATAATTCAGAAACAGGAAAAAAAAATGCTCTCATCATATACACGACACAACAGATTTGAAAATATCTGCATATTCTTCAACATCTTTTTTTTTTTTTTTTCAAAAAGATACATTGTAAATACAAATTCACAAACACTTTAACGTAAAAAAAAAAATGTCTCCTAGTTTCCTCATAGCTCCTGCTATTCAGTTTGTATTTCTAGTAAGTTACATTTAAAAAGAAAAAGATCACAAATAGAAAATTTGTAAAAGAAGAATAAACAAAAAATGTATGTTTTAGCCACTAAAATATTAAAAACTTCAGGCTACTTTCGCACTGGCAGCGCTGGCCGTTAGCGCTGAAGCTCGTTTTTGCTTTAGCGCTGTTTTATTGCCGCTTTTGCTGCCCCGCTAGCTGGGTGGTTTTTAGCCCAAAAAAACCTGTAAAAACTCCCGTTTTGCGGCGCTTTTAAGACGCTTTGGAAGCGCAGCCCATTTATTGCAATGGGCGAGGCGTTTTGGGAGAGCTAAATACAGCGCCCCCAACCCGCGCCCACAGATGCCGCCTGCAGGACTTTTCGTAGCGTCCCTCAAGCGCACCGCCCCCAGTGTGAAAAGGCACACTGGAAAGTATGGGAGGCGGTTTTCAGGCACTTAGCGGAGTCTATTTCTAGAGCTAAAGAACCTGAAAACCGCTCCAGTGTGAAAGTAGCCTTAGTGTTTGCGAGTGGAAGTATTGTGCATTTAAATATTTCGACTAAATATCTCTTTTTTTTATATATATATATTAAAAAATTTATTAAATAGCATTTTCAGTTTGCGGTACTGAGATACAGTTAGGTTCCACATTAACAACATACAGCATTGATACATACAGACATTTGTCTTTGGTTAGTACATTTTAACCTTTTGAAGCTTGTATTATTTTGTATTATTTTGTTATGTTTGACAACAATTTACTGCAGATCAATTATTTGTGACATCAAGTGTGATAAGTAAAAAGATGTCCATCCATATTGGATTTTACGACAAGGATATTGGGGGGAAAAAAAGCTATGCCTCGTCTCACAGTAAGTATCCTATACAAAGTTGTTTGTACATTTAGAAAATGTATTTAATCCATGTATAAGCACGTCCCGCAAAAGGGGACACGGAGCAGAGCAGAGCTCCACCCATATTTTTCAACAGACACAGGAAGGACCTTGCCGCGGTTCTGTTGCTCACAATCTGTGAACTTCACTGCAGATGAAATGGAAGAGTTCTTAACAGAGAACTTTAGCCAAAACTTTTTTGTCTAGTTCTAGAACATGTGGACCCCCTGTCAAGTTTTTTTCAATAAAAGGGAAAAGAAAACGCGCTAATATATCAATAAAAATTGATCACTAAATAACCCAAATGAGCAGCAGCTTAATGTGAGATATACACAGATAAAACATAAAAGGAAGAAGCCGCACTAATAAGTACAATTTATAAAATTGATTGTAGAAATGAATATCATCTCTCATATGGCAAAAAAAAAAAATTTGAATAATATTCAAATTCTTCTAGTAATAACAACCACAGTGAAGTTGTTCAACAAAAGTGTGCGACCACCTTTAGAAAAAATCGCTTACCAGATGGCAAGCAAAACCAGACATATGGCTATAGCCCAGCCAAGGCCTTTGCTTGCACAGAAGATTGTGGTGATAAGCTCTGGATGGATGGCTGCATAGATATATCCAAACACCGATGATACCGCTCAATCCAGGACCATTAGTTCAGCAACCCACACAGCAGCAAACCCAGAAAGAGAGAACTACCATAGTGTAATATTGCCTAACTTGTTATTTATTGCGTAAAAAACAACATTGCACTTACATTGTATTCAAATTTAAAAATTGCGCATAAAATAGTAGAGCCGGCCGGCTACAAACAAACTCCCATCCTTCTAATGAGACAGCATGGTGACATCAACACGTATCTTCTTCCAAGACGCGTTTCGTCATATGTGACGTTGTCAGTGCTGTCTGTGTTTCCATTTGGGGGATTTCACCTCAAGCCCCGTTGTGTCTTTCGACAGGAAATGAGGAGGAATCTCTCAAATTTCTACATTTTAGAGCAGAAAACTAAAGCTCCAACTGTAAATTTTGAAGACTTCTCCGATGGAAGTAGAGACAACAGTAAATACCAGAGGTTTTGTAACCCTTTCCTTAATCTATAAAAAAACTACTTGCAGTATGGTGTAAGCCTTTAGGACAGTATTGTTTCTAAGACCATGAGACTGCTGCGTCGTATACAGATTGTGCTAACGCTTCCTGCACCATTGCATAGATATTATATCTGAGCACTATCACCAGCATCGCCGGGTTTTTACTTCTGTCTATGCCGGTGATGAGATTTCTGCTCACTTTCTTACAGGACATGATTTCTCGATGGCAAATCTCTCCAACCAGGACAAAGATATCAACAAAACCCATTTTATTATAGTGAGAAAGGATTTGAATTTTGAAATTGCTCTTGTTGATATCGCTGCCTTTGTGCCCCAATGATGACTGCTCCCTCTCCTCCCATTTTCTGTATGGGCATGATATGAACAACGAGCAATCAAAAAAATCCCCAATGAGGTCAAGGACAGAAGTAAAAGCCTGAGACCTTATCCAAAAGCAAAAAAAAAAAAAATTGACTTAAGACTGATTTCCACGAATTCAGCTACTTTTTAAAAACTATGGGCAAACCATGAGTTAAGCCTAATGAGGTGCCTGCCGCCTTATAAACTTATCTCTATTATTCACATCTGACAAGTTTATTCTGCTCCCGAAGGATAACTGCGGGAGCTCAGGTGCAGCTTATTGTGGTCTCAGTTCATTAATGAGCAGATTCACTGGAACTGTTATGCCTGACCCTTCCCTCTTTCTGCCCATTCACAGAAGGCTTTGTATTATGTGAAATAATTCACAAAATACAAAGGCTTCTGTGAATGGGCAGCAGAGGAGAGGGGTGGGCATAGCTGCTTTGTGTGCTTCTCTCCTCTTTATACAGTCTTGAGCAACCTGTGTGCCTGTATTTTTTTGCAATGTTACTGAATTCTTGGAACTCAGCTTTAAGTTAGACTTTAAGCTAACCAAAATACTTAACATTGAATATCGCACCCTCATAGGGTTTCAGATATTTGCACTCTTTTTATGCCATTGTCCATAATATAAAAAATATATTATGGGGCTGTGTTGACGGGCTTTTTCGTCTGCATGGGAATCAGATGGGTTTTGCATTTCCACACAAGTCTATGGAAATGCAAAACCCACTTGAAGCACATCAAAAGGAGGGCAGTTGCAGGTAAATGCACCTGACCATGAATACTGAAAGATCTCAGAAGTATCTCAAACTGATGCCATGAAACAAAACCCAAAGCCCATTGACAAAGGCCCTGAAAAACTTACAAGGAGCATATGTATTCCTTAAAATGGGCACAGTAGGGGTACAAGCCTGGAAACATACACAGAGCTAGCCATAAAAGCCCTTGAGAGACATACGTATGTGGTAGGTGATTTAACTCTTTAGAATCTACAAAAAAATGAAATTCTCATACAGTCATCAATATATCAAACTAAATTATGAGTTTGCATTAGCCCTCTTCAACCAATAAGTTTAAAACAAGTGTACAACGTATTTGACAAAAATGACAAAAACGTGATATATTTGCTCTATGATTTTATTGCTTTAATTTTTTTTTTCTTTTCACACAGAATAGTGCATTGGGTTTCTAACTTACAATGGTCAACAGCACTGCTGGTACCGTAACAGTAAGATAAGCCAAAAGTCCTTAGTGCTGTCATTTTGTGTATTGACCTTCCATTTCATGAAAGGTTTTCCAAAACAAGGGTATGAGTTGGGTCTAGAGGTTGTTGTCACAAAGCCATTGGAGGCTGTGTTCTTTCTTTGCTGAGTGATTTATGCATAGAAGGTATGAATTTTACGATTTGTCAACTTATCCCGGGTGATCTTCCCATGGGATGAGCTTAAGCAGAAGATCACCATTCAATTAAAAAGCACTGTGCTGATCGAAGGAACGTTGTTTATTGAAGGCAGTCACCTTTGGCTATGGTCTCCTGGATCCAGTTTAGGTAATTGCACACTCTAGTGTATATTCCCGGGTGATTGGGCTCTCCACATGGGATGTGTCCCCAGGATGTGACACCATAGAGTTTAGAATTACACACCAAGGGCCCACCAGAGTCACCCTGCAGGAACATAGATTGAAAGTTTACTTCTGAATTGGAAACACAAGGACTAAAAATATTAAAGCTGAACTTCAGGCAAAGAGCACACGGGAAATAGATATACACATATGGGAGTTGTTTGGTTTGTTTTTGCAAAATCTTTATTTATATAGAGATGTAAGAACAAAACAGTTGAGGCGTTCCACTAAATAAAGGCCATCAATTACGAGATACGGGAGAAAATGACAACCCCATAACCCCAATGTACTCAAAGTTCCCAGGATGTACTAGGGAAACACCAACTTATACAAGCCAAGTGCAGTAAACATTTGTGCAAAAGAATATAAAGGCCAGTCAGAATGAGGTTCGGTGTCTCCCCTAGGACCAAACAAACCACGGGCGGTGGTTTGTTTGTTCCTGAGGGAGACACCAAACCTCATGCTACTATGGCCTGAGGTTATGGCCTGAGGTGGGCAGGTATAGGAGAGTTTGATATATCCAGTTAGCAAGGAATACATATCTGTCCATATGGATTATTGCTGAAGCCCTTGTTACTGTGGACTGATAACAGGTGGAATGATGCTGTTTGTTCTACCCTTCTCCTCTCTATTACTCTCCCCCTTTAATTATTTGGATACTCACGGTGTATCTCCTTCCTCCCTCGGTGAACCATATGAGCTTATATTCATATCTATATATCCTTACGCCATCAGCCCTATACGCGGTCGCTGGTATTAGTAAGAAACTGCCTCCTGCTTTACACAGTGATTCCTGAGTGATCATCTGGGAACTCTCCATGTGGAGATATTTCTATGTTGACAAGTGAGACCTGTTCCTTTCAACTACCACCAAGTGTGTCCTGATGAAGCAAAACAGTGAAACGCGTTGACGCACAGGGGCTCACTGACATTTATTTGGTGTCAACTCTCTTGTTTACACTAGATACTTACTATCATATGCCTATCGTATGTTTTTAATTCTTTTTTACTTGACCTGTTTGACATGACTTATTGTTAATAAAATATATTTTTGTACTATATCATTGTCCATTTTGCCTGTAAAGGCCGATTTAGGGCCCTGTGGCCCTTTACCTTTTCTCTCTTCAGCTTGATCTCCTACCCATGGGAGAACCCCTTCTAATATGTTTCGTCCAGTAGGGGCTTAATCATAGAGGCCTCTGATGGCCGAAACATGTTAGAGGGGGTTTTCCCATGGGTAAGATACCAAGCTGAAATCATTTTTAAACTAGGAGGAATTAACTACATGCTGCGGAAGTGTGCAGAGGGGCGCCATTTTGTTGTAGTCCTTTATGGGTAACATGTATTATAAACTCTGTCCGTGACAATTAAAATTCATGACATTAAAACAGATGGGTATAGACCAGGGGTGCCCAAACAGTGGCCCGGAGACCACATGTGGCCCGCGGAGCCCTCTGATGTGTGCAAACTCATGTCTGCTCTGGGATGGCAGGTTGGCAAGCCCAGACTGCAGGTCACCTGCCCGCCATGTTAGAGCATCAGTGCTGTGAATGAAGCCAGTGGTAGAGGAAGCAAGCAGCTGCGAAGCAGAGCCACTTAAGCCGATGCTTCCTGTATAGCACCAGCTCCTGTCATAGGCGGAGTGATACCAAATGCACTCTGCCTGGGACAGCAACAGCCGGCGATAGCTGAATGGAAGACTGTTATTAAAGGTAAGTTTATTACTAAAATCTTAGTGTATACATGGGCATATCTGTTCTGCAGTGGTTACTGGGCTGCTTTCAAACGCAGTGCACCTGTGGCTTACCTGCACTGAGCCATAGACTTGTGGTTTTATCTTTAGGTTTGGTGCACCACACCTGCAGGATATAATAGGGTTCTAAGGCAAAGTACAGCTAACCTGCAGTAAAGCCACAGGTGCAATGCGCTGCACACGCAGTGTGGGTAAACCTCAAACCATCAGTGTAAAAGCAGCCTTAGGCCCCTTTCACACAATAGGTCTTACCCAATCGGACCCTCCATTCACCTCAGTGGAGCGGCAGATGTAAACAGACTTGTGTTCGTTTACACTCGCCTAACTCCAATCCGATTTACTAAAAAAAAAACAGAAGTTCATTCGACCTCTTCCATCTGATCGGATCAGAGGGCCCGTTGAGTAGAGTGGGCTGTGTCTGCTATATGTAGAGTGGACGCCCACCTGTCATCCGACCACTCCACTTATTGTGGCCAGCGATTGGTTATTAAGTCGCTTAAGTGGCCCTCGCTCCTCAAAAAGTTGGGCACCCCTGGTATAGACCTTCATATTTATTAAAGCAAGATGGGTCAATTTTTGTGGAAAAACCACGTTGACATTAGTGTACGGTCTTATCTTTACATGGAAGGCTCTCATTATATTTATTATTTCAGTGTGATGGTAACTATTACCTGACAGGTGTCCTTGCCTCCTTCCTGGATTCCGGCACACAGCATGTTGTCTGTTATCACATCGTCTGGATACGCATCCTTGCAAGCAGAGGCAGATACAGTCTTTACCCCTACACATTGCAGGATAGGGGGATAGTTTGCTGCACATACAGAAAATTTGTCAAACATCTATGGCATCCAAGACCGATGGAAGATAAAACATAATACAGAATATCCAATACAAGAGTACATTTTGCCATTATCTGAGTGCAAGGTGCACATTGTTTATTCACAAAAGTAGTGGTACATGTTTGCGATAGCTGAAATGGGATGTGGCCATGGTGAAGAGAATGGCAAAAGATGGACCATAAAGACTAGAAATATAATAGAGTCCAAAAAGACCAACTATTGTGGAGGTCACTTAACAGACTAAGAAAAACGGCACTTAGGTAACAAAAACAAAACTACAACCAATGGAAAACTGGAAGTCTAGAAAAATGTGACACTTGGTCTCTCCAAGTCCTAGAAAATTGGAACAATGACAACTGAAGTTTAAGAACAATGACACACTCATAGCAGAGGTTTCAGATTAATACCCCACTGAGGGCTGAGGGTCTCAGAAAAATGGAACGCTGACCATCCTAGTCTCAGAACAATGATTTACATTGATTACTGAGTTCCGATAATGATTATCCACTGGCGTCAGGGAGCCAGAGGAATAACATAATGACACTTGGTGTCTCACAACCATAACATGTTTGCATGGGACGTATGAAAAGTAATATTCAGGCAACTTAAACGCTTTCAACTGGTCTTTGATTACAAAGTTGGCCGGGTTGATGAATGCAACCTACCACCAACAGTTTCTGTCTACAACATGGAATAATCTAAACTGTTGGTGTAGGCTTCCTTTTTTTCATTTGGATGTTTTTGGGATTGAAAGCTGGTTAACAGTGATTGAAATTGTCTGAAAATTGATGCATGGTCCTCATTTCATCTCAAAACCAAATAACAGTGATTCTGAGCCTGGAACATTTATCCACTGGCACCTCAGTTCCTAAAAACTCTGAGTTGGGATCCATAAGAAGTGCATAATAACATTTGGATCCAGGTGAGAAATTGAAATTTAGTGAGTTTATAACACTTGGGTTCCTAGACCACCAATACGCCGAAACCTGAAGATCAGGAGAACTGTATAATGAAATTTGGTTCTGGAAAACTAGCACACTGAATGTGGGGTCACAGAATATAAAGATCTTGGGGGCCAAGGCAATGGTCTACAGAAACATTATTTCTTTGGGCAGGAATATTAATTTGGAGATTCCTATATAACGTTTGTTATCTGACATCATTGTAGTAGTTGGGGTTATATATACCAGAGCTCATTTTTTAAACATTATGTGTGTTAAATTTTAAAACAATTTTGTAACTAAAAGGTTGTATTTGCTTTAGTATACCAGTTTGATTCTTTGCTACACAAAAGCCCTTGGAAGTAATCTATTGTATTTATAGTATGTAATTAGGACGAGTAACATTGTTTCTACCCAGGCTAGTGGGTATTTTTGTGCTATATTTATTAAAACTGGAGCACTAAGAATCTGGTACAGCTCTGCATGGTAACCAATCAGTTTCTAACCTCAGCTTGTTCAATTAAGCTTTGACAGAAAAAAAACCTAGAAGCTGATTGGTTTCTATGCAGAGCTGCACCAGATATATAATATAAATATATATTAGTAAAAGTATACTTTATATTCCTATGCCCATTACCTGCTGGACTGGTGGTGGTCCCCCATCCAGACGCAAGACATTGGGTCCCATCAGGCAGGGCAGTGCAGCCAATGGGAATAGTTTGAACGTAAGCATTCAATGTGACCGGCTCCGGCAATTTCAGCAACATGATGTCGTTAACATATGTTGTTTGGTCAAAGTTTGGGTGAGCACATATCTTATCAGCATAGGAGAACTGCTCGGTTCCGTCATAATTGTTTATGTTATGATCCCCAAGTTGAATCTCAAGGCTTCTATATCACACAATGAAAAGAATGTAAATAGACATATCAAATGTTGTTAATTCATCTATCTATCTATCTATCTATCTATCTATCTATCTATCTATCTATCTATCTATCTATCTATCTATCTATCTATCTATCTAGGCTCATTAAAAACAAATTGTTATTGTTGCATTGTACACCTGTACACTTTGCTATCGGAAAGTCTTGTTGTATATTCCTTTTCATGAAAAACAGTAAAAAACTATTGCAATAAAAGACTCATTCAAATATTTTTTATTGTGCTTATGCAGTCAAACAAAAGTATTTTGTTGTCCATGGGTCTACACTTCACTGCCATAGAAACTGCTAAAGATCTCACTGCTGATCTACGACAGTTGCACAAAATGGAACGTAATGGATTATGTGTTGGGCATGTTTAGGGGTGAGCAAACTTGAAGGTCTTAATTTCTCTGAACTTTCAACAAAAATCTGAAAATATTCACAAAATATTGCCTTTTTGCTACATTGCAGTCAATGTAAAAGGCACAATTAAGGTGGTTTTTGGTGTTTTTAAGAGGACAAAGAGCTTTAATTGCCCTCTAAAGGGTTATGGAAGCTCATTGTTAGCCCTATTATTTAACTTTTTTTTTGTACAAAAATGAAAAAAGGCAAAATATTCTTCTAACTGAAAGAACTTATCCAACATATTTTGCCTGAACGACATAGGGTATATAGTTATCTATATATGAGCACAAAGTTAATTTAATATGAGAAAATCTTCGGGTTACCTGGCCATGTACATGCATGAGAGTCTGTGGTCAATCAGGCCAGATGAAAAAGTTTGTTTCTTCTGAACTTCAAACTAGAGCAGTGTTTCTCAACCTTTTTTCAGTCAAGGCACCCATTAAAATTTGGACAATCTTGGGGCACTCCATACTAAAGTGTGAAAAATCTAAACTAAAAGTTTTAGGTAGCACAGCACCATCCACATACATAGGACGCCCAACGTTGGAGGTTGTTTATTTTTTCAAAGGAAATACACCTTTGCGCACTAGTACTGACTAGTATTCCAATGTTTCTCTTCTCCTGCAGCTTCTGTCCCACCTCACTCAGCTAATATGACCCAAGCAAGGGCCAGGACAAGGTGAGGGCAGGAGGGGCAGCTGCCTTGGGCAAAGTGGAGCAAGGGGGCAGAGAATGGCCAGAGGGCAGTAAACCCATTCTACAGCATGCATTAACAGTATGGGAAGGGGCGCAGTTCAACTTGCCCTGAGCGCTAGCTCAACCTGTCCCGGTACTGGACCCAGCGCTGATGGAGAGGGGCAAACAAAGATGCTGTGCAAGTGCCCAATGTCCTCCTAATCAACCGATAATGTCATTGATTGTTAGGATGCCAGGGGCTAGAAGGTTGTAATGGTGCACAATGAATATCTGTGGCTTTGTGTAACTTAAAGGCAATCTTGATCCACCTGCTGGCTTGTATACAATTTTGGGCAATTTTTAAGCATTTTGCCAAGGCACACCTAAAGAAACCTGAAGGCACCCCAGGGTGCCTGGGCATCCTGGTTGAAAAAGGCTGGACTAGAGCATGTAAGGGTTGATTTACTAAAGGCAAATAGGTTGTTCCCTTTGCAAGGGAAGTTTCACTTTGCAAGGGAATTTCGCCTTTACCTTAGTGAGTTAAATGAAGATCTGCTGACTTTCATCATCCAATCACGTGCAAGCAAAAATACTTGCGTTTAATTTCCATGCACGTGATTGGGTATTATTTGCAAGGTGAAATTTCTCCACATTCACTGAACTCTGGGGTAAAGCGTAAGTTCCCTTGCAAAGTGAACAGCCTATTTGCTTTTAGTAAATCAAATTCATAGAGTTTTCCACCAGCACCTCCTAATACATTGTGGAAAGGCACATGCCTTGAGGGGAAAAAGGAGTGGAGGTTGTTCATTTCCATGCATCTAATAAAAGAAAATGGTCAAATTCTGTTCTCTGTTATGTCAGTTTATCACTTGGAGAGTAAAATAAACTTTTAATTGATGCATACTAACCAGTTATTTCTCAGCATCTATGGAAAATTAATTGCATTTACACTTACGGCAGTTTGCAATGTGCTGCTGTTAAGACCCATTGCTTATCTATTAGAACTCCACCGCATGCGTGGTCACCAAAGTACTGAAGGGTAGCTTGCCAAGGAACGGAGTTGGCTTTGCAGTCATGTCCACCAATGATCTTGATAGAAAAATGACTATTTACTGTGGGGGAAAAAAAAAAACAAGAGTACAGAAGGTCACTTGGAAATATTAGGCTCATTATGTTTAACCCTATGATCGAAACATAAAAAATGTGCATGTTGTAATGAAGGCAGTTGTTTGGTTGGCATCTTTAGCTAAATAGTTCTACATGCTAAAAGTCATCAAGATCATTTTGATATCCATATTGGGGCCTGGATAGTGCCTCCTAATTAGCCTCATTATAGGTTTTTCAACATCATAAGGAATTGGTCAAAAACATGTAACATCCACTTAGTTTAGTGGAGATGGTTTTGAGTGTGGTGGCGCTATGACTGGTCTTGCTCCTTCCTTTCCTACACCCTGCCCTTTGCCCCCACCCCTCTCCTTCCCTTCTTCTCTGCTTCTCATCTTTTCCCGAATAATACTACTTTTCTCACTTTTCTCAGCAGAGTTGTGGAGGAAGGGTTCCAGCTATTGGGGTTCTCAAATTGTAATTATGCTGTGTTGTCTCTGCCTTCTTCTTTGAACGTCGCACAGAACTTTATGTACTCTGATTCTCTTTGCATTTACATGTGTCAATGTTGGAAATCTTTTTTTAACTAACATTGTATATGGTGGGAGTGCCTGAAGTTGTGGAGTTTCTGGAATAAGGTATTTGTTTATAAGGTTTCGCAGATTTTGGTTCCCCCAACAACCCCGTATTGCTCTGTTAATTAAACCAGCTGAGGACCTTTCCTGCTCTATGCACCGATTCATCTATTTTATGCTCTTGGCAGCAAAACTTACAATAGCCCGTTCCTGGAAAAAGACCTCAATGTGTATCTCATTATATAGACAAAAGGTGTCTTGGATAATGCTCAATGAATAAATTGCCAGTGTGGTCAATGACTCTACTAAGCGATTTGAGGCTATCTGGAGACCGTGGGCTGACTATGTTCATGTGAACCTGTAGGGGATTCGAACAAGCTAAGTTCACCTCCTGGGAGCTTCACTTATTCTTCTCCTCTTTGGGTTTCTAGAGCTCCTCTCTTTCATTCCCCCTTTTGTTCTCTTTATTCCATTCTTCTCTGGCTTTTCTGAGGTTCCTCCTGCATGAAACGCCTCGTCTTTTTGATTGGTTGCAGTTGGAACTCTTGACACTTCTTTTGTGTGCGTCTTGCATAGTGAAATTAATGTTTTTTCACTATTGTCCTCTATATGAGCTTTGAAACAATTCTTTTAGATGCTTTATTTTGTCAGTCCTACACTCTAGATGGACATAGTTTGAGACTACTTAGCTTTCCGATGTTTTTTTTTTTTTTTTTTTTATCAAGTGCTCTAGTTATGGACAAGTGTATTTCATTTACCGTATTTGAAAAGCCTGAGCCAGAGTCCTGGCTGTTGTAATGATCACGGTGATTTCTATTTGTCTGACTTTAAAATTTCAATAAAAATGATTGAAAGTAAAAATAAAAACATTGGCTTTTTACTAAATAATGGCTTTACATGTCTTAATTGGTGGCAGTGCTAAAATTAAAACAAGAATGCACCAAAATGACCAAATGGATCCAAACTGTACTGGAAGTTGACACTTTCAAAAGTAGCATTTGAATTTAAATGGTTACATAATTACACAGTGAAGTTGAAAAAAAAAGTCCATCTAATTCAACCATTAGAAAAAATAGAAAGAATAAATAGATCCCTCCAAAAGGCAATCAGATATTCCCTGGAACAATAATCTCTAGTGTTATTACATCACCTATATTTTGTGCACTTCATCCAGACCCTTTTTTAAAGCAATCTACTGTGCTGGTCAGAACTAGTTCTCGAGGAAGTGTAATCTACATTTTCACAGCTCTTACTGTGAAGAAGCATTTCCGTATGTGGAGATTAAAGCTTAATTCCAGTAAGGGTTGCAGGCACAATATCAGTTAAGTCCAATTAGGTGCATGACACCTCCGAGCCTTATCTCTATTACTTACTGTATATGTGACAGGTTTATTGCACTCCCCGGAGGACACATTCATTCTGGCTGTGAGAGCAAAGAGGCACACACACAGCAGCTATGCCCACCCCTCCCCTCTGCTGCCCATTCACAGAAGCCTTTGTATTATGTGAATGAGTTCACACAATACAAAGGCTTCTGCGAATGGACAGAAGGAGGGGAGGGGTAGCCAGCGACTTTGCTCTTGAACAAACTGAGACCACACTTAGCAGCGTTGGAGATCCAGAAGTCATCTTCCTGGAGCCCCAAAATACAATATATCTCCCAGCAGCCAGAATCAAGAGACCCTTCCCTCAACAGTAGATCTCCCCCCCCCCCAAGCAACAAAATCCCCCAGGTCTGAATAACAGAGATAAGTCTATGAGGTGACATGCATCTCGTTAGACTTAACTCATGGTACCTGCAGTTTTTACAAAGTAGCTATAATTCAGCATTAAATCTCTTTTCCACCAGATGAAAAGAATGCAACCTTGGCCCTTGTAATGACCTTACAAAAGTAGCATCTCTATTTAAATGGTTGCTCTGGAGCAGTAAGGATCATCCCTTCTTAACCTTTTATCCCTTGAGAAATCCTTAAAACTATTATACCTACAGCTGACAGTTCAAAGTTGTACAGTACATATAATAATAAATAAAAGAATAAGGAATATAAGGGACCTTATACCCAAGGTGCATAATTTTTTTACATCCCCCACTCTCTACAATAATTTGCTTTTAGTAATACATATGAAATGAAAGAACTAATAATAATAATGACCAGAAAAGAAAGGCAGATAATGAAAATCATAAGTCCCCTTTACACTAGAGGCCAATGTAGAAATAACCTTCCTACATTGGTGGTTGTTAAGGATCATTACCCAACATTGGTGGTCAATGTAGGTGGGAGATTGGTTGACCACTGCTACTTATCCTAAGAACCTGTGGATTATCTCTGGGGTTCTATGAAACTTTGGTTAAAAAGGGTGGTTTAGACAGTGAAGGCCAGGGCTTTTTTTCTCAGAGAATAGAAGCAGGTACCCCCAATTCCAAGTAACCCCTTGCCTCCACCCCCTACCCAACCCAGAACAGTGTCCATTGGTTCCACCCCCTATCCACCTCCCAGTCCCACCATTTTAAGAGAATACAGAACCAAGTATCACTTTGTGGTGCTAAGTAATTTGTTAATGAAAACATGAAAAGTAGTAAAATAGATCCCCTGCAGCCAGCAGCAATAAGACCCCTAGCAACAATAGACCTCCCACAAAAATGACCCCCATCAGCAAAACTATATCTCCCAGCAGCCAGAATCAAGAGACCCTTCCCTCAACAGTAGATCCCTCTTAGCAATGATTGCCCCCCCCCCAGCAACAAAATCCCCCACCAAGAAAATCCCACAGCAGCAACAATAGATTTGACCAGCGACAATAGATCCCCACCAGCAACAATAGATCTCAGCAACAACAGGATCCCCAAGTTGCCACCATCAATAGACCCTCCAGCACACCCCATCATGCCAGTACATACATTCAGTGCGGGAGGTGCCAGAACTGCATTACCCTGCATTCCCACTGAAAAAATGCCCTGGTGAAGACTAAAGGGCTGTACACATGGACCAAATATCGGGTGGCCGACACAGAGCGGCTGAGAGCGCTGACCAGAATGTTTTGGCGGGGGGGGCAGCCCCCCTGTCAGAATACAATAGTTCAGTGGGGGAGATCAATGTACTAACATTGCATAGTTAGTACAGCGGCTCCTCCCCAGCTCTTCAGGCTTGTTTTTTTCGTTCAGCTCACTGGGTTGAATGAAAAAAAACTAATATTGTGTACTAGGTTTAGGGCTAAGACTAAAACTAAGGCTAAGTTTGAGCTTGCAAGATAAACACTTGACACATTAGCGCTAAAAACTCAGAGAGAAGCTGGATGTAAACGTATTTCCAAATGTGACTGGACTGGATGACACTAGTGTTTCAGCCCTCTTAAGATTGAGGAATCTTTATCTGTACAAACAAAAAGGCAAAAGGGTGCAAATGCACTAAAGCACTTTATTAAGAGGTAAAAGGTGAAAACATACTCACAAACCCACTGTGAATCATCCCATTTCATAAATTCAGATACAGAAGTCAGCACTTGAACCTCATAGATCCAAATGGGTAACGTTAACAGCTGACGAGTTTCAGGAGACAGACCTCCTTCCTCAGAGCAGAAACTGGTTTGACACCCTCCTCCATCTCCTTTATCAAGATGACTGAAAATGTATCCCACCTCCACCAAGGAGGGGAGCGAAGGGGGAGAGGGAAGAGGTCAAAGGGCAAGGCCGCCTCTGATGGTCCTTTAGACCAGGGGTCTCAAACTGGCGGCCCTCCAGCTGTTGAAAAACTACAAGTCCCATGAGGCATTGCAAGGCTGACAGTTACAAGCATGACTCAGGCAGAGGCATGATGGGACTTGTAGCTGCACAACAGCTGGAGGGCCGCCAGTTTGAGACCCCTGCTTTAGACCCATTAAAAAGTAGCAGTGGCACAAATCATAAAATGCAACAAAGCAGCTAAAATACAAAAAGAAGCAAACAAAAGGACAGGCACAACAATGCCCAATAAAGGACTTCCAATACATTTCACCAAATATATTGCCTATGTACAAATATTATAAATATGTCTCTCTCTCTCTCTCCATATACCTTACCTTCCAACCACTG
Source organism: Lithobates clamitans (assembly GCA_037952925.1). Lineage (NCBI taxonomy): Eukaryota > Metazoa > Chordata > Amphibia > Anura > Ranidae > Lithobates > Lithobates clamitans. The sequence goes on from JBBGZY010000837.1 coordinate 1,922,425, forward strand.
CACCAAGGGGGTCACATTGCTATCTTTATATGCGGTCATAGTGGATGCTTGTGTTCATGAAATGGCAGGTGTACAAAGCAGAGGGCTTTAAATAATGCTCTAAGCATTGGCGCCCTTTTTGTGTTTTTGTTTGTACATATAAGGTTACGTTTGCCCTGAAGAGATATGAGAATACTGTCTCTGAGCTATTTTCAAGAAATACGATGTAAATAATTGATCCAAAAAACGAAAAAAAACGAAGGAGGAATTTGGCAACTGTTTCATCAACTAATCAGAAACACTGTAGTTGAGTAGAATTGACGGGACACAGAAAACTGATCCTACAGGAAACTTCAACACAATGTGTCATCTTTCATTGAGTTTGTTAAATTTTACATTGCACTATTATGTTCTGCTCTAGACTTTCTATGTTTTTCTATATATCCAAAACACTTTTCACACTTCCCTTATCCATCTGGCTGAAGGTGTGAGAGCAGAATTTGCTATAGAGGAAGAACTTGGCAATCAGCAGAATATAACAAACAACCGCACCCTAAATTTTAAAAAAAATTAGTTGACGGCTCGTCTTATTTAATTTTTTTTTGACCATCAAAACCTTAATTGTTCCTTAACGTCTAGTCATAGTAAATCCACTTACCTGCTGTTACCAGCAGTGCTGCAAGAAGCAGGGGGAACATTCCGAAAGTTTGGAGTATTCAAAACTTCCCAAAGCCAGCTCCTTCTTCCTAGACTTCGATTAGAGAGTCAATTATTAACCTGATCAACCCAAGCTTCAGAAGACTCTAGATTATGGAGAAAGCTGGCAATTCTAAGTTGTGTGCACAGTTACTGCTGCTTGTACAGTACATGCAGAACAACACGTGACTCGAAGATTGACCTCCCACAAAAATATACTACAGACAATTAGAACTTCCTTGTTATGTTTTTGAATCTTTTCCAAGCATACACTGCGGTAATGTACCAAATGAAGCAATCGCTTCTAAATGACCCCCCATTGCCCAATAGATCCATCCACTCCATAGATCTATTGGGCAATTCTTTATTGTTACTGTTAAAATAGTAATGGAATGTGCTAAAGTAAACTTGATTATCTTTGTTTTATCAGCTGAGATAATGAGAACATCAAACAATAAATTCCATATAAGCCTCCGGAGGTTTGCCAATGTGTTATAAGTAGGTAATCTACCATTACATGGCAAATCTGCATTTCAGCCATCTTGATCTGTGTGCAGCCTCCTAAAATAGACCTATCATCAGATATATATTTCATGTTAAGTGCATCGATAACAACTGTCCCGGATTTGCCGGGACAGTCCCACATCTTTGACCTTCTGTTCCACAGATGCTGTGACCCGGGCCATGTCCCAGAATCACAGCATCCCCCTTATTTGTAGACATATGCATTCGTTTTTGTCCGAATTTCAGGTATTTTCATTATCGTTTTAACAAACGATAACGAAAGTGCAGAGTCCGAAAAATGAAAGATCCGACATAAACAAATGCTTTATTTTCGTTTTCGTTGCTACAACAGTTCGATATAGATTCGACATGATGATGACAATAACAATCTGTGTCCATCAAACCTGTGGTCGAATGTGCCTAACCTTAACTCTATTAGTCCAAGATTATTCTACATAGAGAGAAAAGATTTGACACAGAGAAAAAAGATTCGACGTAGGGGAGAAAAGATCGCTGCTGGAAAGGGTGGGGCAAGTAAAATAAAAATAATGATGATGATGAATATTATTAGCTGATTGTAACCAAAGAGGAGGAGCAGTAAAATAGCTAGAACTAAGTACACACGTACTTTGGCTTATGGTGTCTGTTGAAAGTTCTAAGAAGATTCGACGGAGCAGGTAAACTATACGGCGTCGTACAGTTTAGCTGCTCCGTCAAATCTTCTTTGAACATTCGACAGACACCATAAGCCTTCAATGACAGATTCGACCCTAATTTGGATTTTCGGACGAATGTAATTTTTAACGAAAAACGAAGTAAATAAAAATGAATTTCGGGAGTAACTAAATAAATTTATTTTTCGGACGAAACGAAATATTTCAGTTTGCACATGTCTACATTTGAGTGACAGCATATGGGCTGTATTTCGAAAAGTCGTTAAACCGGACCTTCAGTCTCCTGAGGACATTCCTGCCTCTCCATCCCTTCTCCCTTCCTCTGCAGGAATAGGGCTTCTATTTTTTTTCTTTTGTTGTTGTTTTCTTTCTTTTTTTTTAATTTAAAGTCTGTCCCGCTGCCCCATGCACGTCACTCACCATATGCAGATAACGGCCACACTAACCGCTGTGCCTCCTGGGATATGTATGTGACAGATCCCAGGAGGCATAGCCTTTCATTCCAGGAAAGGAGGAGGGGGGCAGGCACATCATCCAGAGGCCCGCCCACTGAACCCAGAAGAGCCAACAGGCCTCTTGATGACGTCAGAGAGAACATGGCAGAGCAGGATGGAGCTATGGCCGGCCATGAAAGGATCTCAATGGGACAGTGCTGGACTTACTGGATGGGTGAGTATCTGAAATGTGCAGATACCACCTTCAGGGAGATCAGCCGGAGTTCCTCCTTAAGTAGGGGTTCGGCCTGCAAGTGGGCAGTTCTCAAATATTTAAAGGCAGGTCTGGTCAGGACCAACCCGTAAATTTGGTGTGATGGGCCGCATACGTAGAGGTGGGTTCTGGGCAGGACCAGCCCAAATCTATTTTCATTAAAGTACTGTTTCTTGCATTGATGTGAAGATGACTCTCAATACGTTTTCCAGATTTAAAGGATCGTCTTCATCAGGAGGAGTAGGAGGTACCTTGACAACATCTTATGGAGAACAATAGTATCACATAATGACTCATAATTATTTTGTAAGCAGGTTGGTAAAAGAATTTACATAACTCAAACTCAGTATATGAATGACCATACATACGAGGGGTCTTCAAAAAGTTTCCCGCACTTTTTTTATTTAATAGAGTCTTTAAAAAGTGTGGAAACTTTTTGAAGAACCCTCGTACAATGAACTGAGCGTGCACCTATCACAGGAGGTCAGAAAAGGGGTCTGAGATCACCATAGCTCCTACGGGGCCTGAATGTATCTAAACTAAAAAGCATAACATATATTATTTTCTGGGGATGTGCCCCCATACCTGATCAACTAAGCAGTGCACCCTAGGACACAAAATTGTAGCTTACCAATTCTTAGATGTGGTGTTTACACTCATTTTTACCCTGGTGATCCTGCCAGTTACACATTTTCTATCCAAGGGTGACTGTTCTGCCCTTACTTTCATGTAGTTTTTCTGGGTTTTATTGAACTTCATTAGGTTATTATTTTTTTGTAGTATGACATCTAGTGTATGTTTTTGGACACTACAGCTTCCTTACTAGTGTGATTTCGGTATCTACCTCTGTCCTCCCCTCCTGTTTAGTGCTAGTTAGTTTAGAGCTAGACAGACCCTTCCCACTTCTATGTTCCAACAGTCAGTGTTAGTATTCACAACCATGCTCAGGAAAGTAATGTTCTTCTTACACTTAAAAAAAAATGAAAAAGCACCCTCTGTCCTGCATTTAGCCAAAGGAAAATTGCATTGGATTCAACTTCTGTGACTTACTGAAGGGTTAAGCTGCCTGTGGGTGGTGTCAAGTCAGCAGTTAAACAGACTGGGTCTAATCAGGTGTGTCAATGCCAGGGGCGGACTGACCATTCGGGCTCTCGGGCACTGCCCGAGGGCCCCATGCCACTAAGGGGCCCCTTCAGGGTTGCCAGCCTCAGTAAAACCAGGGACAGTATGTAAAAATCTGTGTTTTTTTTAAAATCCCAAGATTATAGCTGCCCCGCCTCTCCAGTACCTTTTCAGTGTGTTTATGTGTATTCTGTGTGTGTATACTGTGTGTGTATACTGTATGTGTGTGTGTGTATACTGTGTGGCCCCATAATCTATTGCCTGGGGTCCCCATAATCTCCTATTGCCTGGGGGCCCCATAATCTCCTATTGCCCGGGGGCCCCATAATCTTCTCCTATTGCCCGGGGGCCCCATAATCTTCTCCTATTGCCTGGGGGCCCCATAATCTCATATTGCCCGGGGGCCCCATAATCTTCTCCTATTGCCCGGGGGCCCCATAATTTCCAATTGCCCGGGGGCCCCATGAGTTGTCAGTCCGCCCCTGGTCAATGCCTAAAGTAGCATTAGAAACAGAGCAGTGACCCTATTTGCTCATTATAATGTATCTATGGAGAAGCAGTATTGTCACTAGGACAGGAAGCGTGCTGGGACTAGAGAACACCTCCCCCTCTTCTCTCCTCCATTACTTAATCGGGAGGGACTCTGTAGTTCACAGATGTGAATTGGACAGGGCTGATAATGTTTGAGATTTTAGTTCAGCATTGTCAGCTCACTACAAGAAGACAGAGGCTCGATAGATTTCTGCAGGTCAACAGTTTTGTTGGGCACTCATTGGACCCTTTCCATGGTATACTTAACAGACCGAAACCGAGCAAATACGAGAAGATCAGTGTTAGGGTTTACATATACTTTAAATGGTACGCCAGCAAGATTTGTGACTTTTAAATCTCCACTAGTAAAAATCTGGACACAGTTCTCCCTTCCCCAGTTGGTATTTTTATCTTGAAGGCTGATAGCCAGATTTTGGTGAGAAGGTGGCATAGTCCCATTGATCTGTACACCTGTTGTTTTCTCAGGTTAACATGCTCAAGGATAGAGTTTTCCACAACGATACACTATGAAAAAATCCCTACTGAGACACTATGGAGGCTGCCCTCTCTGACTTCCCAAAATCCTTGTTGCCCAACAAGGGGCATATGTACCGATCATGGACCCTCATAGCAATGTTGGGACCCCCAACCTCATAGTCAGTAAATTACTAGGTACCTGTGCTGGGGGCAGACATTGTCAGGGAAGAGGAGGTTAACTTCTAACCTTCATTTTCCAGCTAAGCGCTCAGTCCTCAGTGACTCCCCAAATTTTTTCAACATCTCAGATCTCAGGAGCTTAGTGTAAATGGTAAGTCTACCCACCGCTTCCACCGCCACAGCAAGCAAGTGGTGGTGCAGTAGTAAGTACAAATAAAAAAAGAGTTTTAGTGGCAATAGGAATGAGCATCACAATATTTTATATTATGACATCATTGTTAGTACTCCTGCACACAATTACTCTATAGTCCTAATGCAAACTTCTTTAAACTGAATTCCAGATACAGCAGCTTTTACATGGTTACATTAGTCAAGCTTGGACCAATGTAAGTAAACACGTGCCGTACATGTGGGAACTCTGTGGAAACTGGAAATCACTGTAGTAGGCACCGCTTCTGGGCCAAGCAGCTGCCCTGCTGCATTGCGAATACAGAAGACGCATGGGCACCATTGAGGAAACACTTTTTTTCAATTTTTTCAGAAAATGAAAAGTGTTCTGACTGCATTTATAAATATATATAATATATTCGACTATATTCGTATATACTCGAGTATAAGCCGAGTTTTTCAGCACATTTTTTTTTGTGCTGAAAATGCCCCCCTCGGCTTTTACTCGAGTCAAGCACTTTTCTGCAGCAGAGAATGACATTTTCCCAACCGACTTTGGGGCCCCGTATCTCGGGGTTACTTGTTGCTAAGAACCCCAAATTTGGAACTAGCACTAGAACATATCCAAAGCTGGGGTTCCTAGCACCAAGTGGCCCTGAGATACGGGGCCCCAAAGTCGGTTCGGAAAATGTCATTCTCCGCTGCAGAAAAGTGCTTGACATTTTCTGAATCGATTTTGGGGCCCCGTATCTCGTGGCCACTTGGCTCTAGGAACCCCAGCTTTGGATATGTTGTAGTGCTAGTTCCACTGGGTTTGGGCACACCAAATTTGGGGTCCCTAGCTCCAAGAGGCCCCGAGATACGGGGCCCCAAAGTCGGCCAACTGTGTCCATCTGCAGCAATGTCATTTCGGGACCCTTTTGGGTCCAGAGACCCCAAATTTTGGCTGCAGCTAGAGGGCATCTAGGAACACTTAACTACCGAGTTTGAAGTTCTGGGGACCTATGGCTGCAAATGGGCACAGTGAGGCTGCAAATGGGCATTGTTGACCCTCTTTTCCACTTACCGTAGCTGCGCATTTCTCACCCTAGGCTTATACTCGAGTCAATAAGTTTTCCCAGTTTTTTGTGGTAAAATTAGGTGCCGGCTTATATTCGGGTCAGCTTATACTCGAGTATATACGGTGTATATATATATATATATATATATATATATATATATATATATATATATATATATATATATATCATTTTTTTTTGTCTGGAGCTCAGCTTTAAGTTTATGCTAGTTAGTGGCATGTTGAGGAGGAAGTACAAGTCAAATAATATGGCTGGGCATTTTTATAACTATTTTCTTTATTTATAGCAATTTACATTTGGTAGTTCACCAGACAAGGACCAAAGATGTTTTTATGACTTTTATTTTCCAATAGACTTTGCAATCTATTATTAACTCCTCTTAATAGCCTTCCATACTAGCGAGCTACTTCCAGGCAGATCTCCGGGGGCTCGTTTTCTATTGTATCAATAATCCAGTTGATGTAATTAACCACTTTGGTGTAGACTCCCGGCTTGTTTGGCAGTGCACATATAGGGTCTCCCCAAGATGTGATTCCTTGTAAGATTAAGTCACATGACAGGGGACCTCCAGAATCACCCTACAAAGAAACAAAATACATGAGGAACAACAGCAAATGTTGGCAACAAAAGATCACCTGAGATAATATGGGATCTATTTGGTTGGAATCGCTAGCCTTGAAGTAAAAATGCAGAAGCCTTAACCACCCCCTGCTCTTTCCAAATTGGAATGATTTGACTGGAGTTGAGCTTGGAGGAATGTTTTCATTTTTCTATTGTAACCCACAAGCTTGGATATTGTTTTTTTTTTTTTTTTTTGGAAGAGAGTGAGGGAACCATCCCGCTTTAAAACTGTTGTAGTAATCTTAGCTGTGTGAGTGTTTATGACTTAAACACCCATCAGCTTTTTTGACCCACCTCAACAGATCTATGAGGAAGCTTCACTCTACTTGTTATAAGGAAAAAACAGGGAGGGGGAGGCGCCGACCTAAGTGTAGTATTGTGGCGTGTGTGGTGGCCTGCGCTGCCGCCCCTGACTCATCATGGTGGGAGCCGCGATTTGCACTGTGGGGCGTCCCTCCCTCCGCCCCTTGTGAGGTTCGGGGGCGGAGGCCCAGTCACTGCGCATCGACGTCATGCATTGCGTGCTGGATGTGTGGCGTCCCTCTGGGCGCTGCTTCCCCGGCGGGCATCTTTTGATGTCCACGAGGCCTGAGCGTTGACTGTGTTGTCACTGGTGCCGGACGGTTATCCACCCGGGTACTGGCGCCTCCCTCTCCTTACGGCACTCATGCGTGTGACGTTGGGGGTGGTCCAACGACAGCACGTGACTACTTATGGGTGGCCGCACTGGTGGGACTGGGACACTCAGGGCTCTTATACACAATAGATCCTCTGTTTATCCCAGATCAAGGCCCATTTCCTCCTTTTCTCAGCTCCAGGTAATTCCCTACACGCAGTAGTCACTCTGTTTTTTTGGTTCCTTTCCATATTACTTTTTCCCCTCAGGTGTCTTGGTGGCAACCTCTCACCATGGCTGTCCACCCTCACTCCTGTCCATTTACCTGCACTAGCCACCCCTTCTCTCCCCACTCCACCCCCCTTACCTGCACCAGTTTCACCATTTAGCACTGTCCTCACTGTCATTACATCCCCCTTCACATCTATGCCTCTATGTGCCCGGGTTGCTGCCCGTGATGTGTGCCACTGCTGGATGTGCCTCCTAAGTTCCCAATCCTTGTGCTTTTTGGGTAGCCAGTGATCTCTGACATCACATCTACGACTGCATACACACTTGTAAGTAATTTATAGATGGGTTTCCCTAATCTTCCTCCCCCTCTATTGATACAAGATATTTAATTAGATATTATTCCCTACTTTCAGATAAACCACGTGCTTGCTCCTGATGAGTGGCACCAAGCCGCAAAATGCGTTGAGCTACCAGATGCCGTGTATCCCAGTATTTCAGTCTTAATACTATATGCCATTCACCTACACCCCACTATTAGGGACGAGTCCGAGTTCGAGTCGAACATAAGTTCGACTCGAACATCGGGTGTTTGCCTGTTCGTCAAATAGCGAACAATTTGGGGTGTTCGCGGCAAATTCGAAAGCTGCGGAACACCCTTTAAAAGTCTATGGGAGAATTTAAAAGTGCTAATTTTAAAGGCTTGGTATTGTCATAAAAAGTGTTTGGGGACCAGGGTCTTGCCCCAGGGGACATGTATCAATGCAAAAAAAAGTTTTAAAAACGGACGTGTCTATAGTATGCCTGTAAAGTGGCACATTTTTCCTGTGTTTAGAACAGTCCAAGAGCAAAATTTCTAAAGGGAAAAAAGTTATTTAAAAGTACTACAGCGGGTGTCTCCCATGGAGGCGGGTCGGTCGCAGCTTTTTTTTTTCCGGTCTGTCGGCGGAGCGAGAGAAGAAGATGAATGAACTTTGTGGGACATTTTTATTTTTTTATTTTTTAATAAAGGACTTGTCCCAAGCCGTGTCTTGTCATTTGTACCATTTTGACACTTTTTTTGTGAAATGGTAGGGGTACATTTATACCCCGTTACCATTTCACACAGGGGGGAGGCCGGAATCTGAGGGTCCCCTTGTTAAAGGGGGCTTCCAGATTCCGATAAGCCCCCTGCCCGCAGACCCCCACAACCACCGGGCAAGGGTTGTGGGGATGAGGCCCTTGTCCCCATGTTGATGGCATACCCCAAAGCACCCTCCCCATTTTGACGGCATGTGGCCTGGTATGCTTCAGGAGGGGGGGCGCTCTCTCGTCCCCCTCTCTTTTCCTGCGGCCTGCCAGGTTGCGTGCTCAGATAAGGGTCTGGTATGGATTTTTTATAATTTTTTTTTTAATTTAGGCGCGGGGTTCTTCAGGTCTGGTATGGATTTTGAGGGGGACCCCCACGCCATTTTTTTAAAAATTTTAGCGCAGGTTTCCTCTTAATATCCATACCAGACCTGAAGGGCCTGGTATGGAATTTGGGGGGACCCCCACGCAATTTTTTTTTAAATTTTGGTTTGGGGTTCCCCTTAATATTCATACCAGACCAAAAGGGCCTGGTAATGGACTGGGGGGATCGCATGCCATCTTTTTCAATGACTTCTTTTATCTGTATTGCCAGGACCAACAATTCATTATAGCCGCGAGTACTTTTAAATGACTTTTTTTCCTTTAGAAATGTCATTTTGTGCAGGGACTGTTATAAACACGGGAAAAATGCGCCACTTTACAGGCATACTATAGACACCCCCCAGGTACGAAATTTAAAGGAATATTTCACTTTTAGTGTTTCACTTTAAGCATTATTAAAATCACTGCTCCTAAAAAAATGGCCATTTTTAAAACATTTTTTTTTGCATTGATACATGTCCCCTGGGGCAGGACCCGGGTCCCCAAAAGCTTTTTATGACAATAACTTGCATATAAGCCTTTAAAATGAGCACTTTTGATTATTCATGTTCGTGTCCCGGTGTTTAACGGTGTTCGCGTGTTCGAACAAATTTTTTGCCTGTGTTCTGTCCACCAGATGTCTTGCTGATTATTTGTACCTTATTTGTACCTGTGTTGTTAAATTTACATGCAAAATGTGTAATTTACTTAAGACAATTATATGTGGTGTCCAGGCTCCATCTAGCATTCCTTTTTGGTATTGGTGCAGTTCTGTTTATTTGTTTTAATGCATGTGTAATTAAGGAAGTTGTCGGCAAGCAGGGAATTCTGGGTAGAATCTTAACAGGAAGTGAACCAGCCACCATTCTGTTTAACACATTGCGGGAAGCAAGACATGTCTTTCTCAATCCATCGTCATCACCCCTTAGAGAACTTAAAAAGTACGTTTTTATTATCTCATCTTCTACTGTATATAGTTGTTTCTGCAATGTATGCTGTATTGTACGCAATATTTTACTTATTGAAGTCTGTTTCTGTTTTTGTAGTTTCACCTGGCTTGTTCTAATAAAACTGAGATCAAAGAAATATGGTAACTGAAGTTATTGGGATAAGAAGGTATAGCTATCTGTCCCAGAGACAGAACAGCCTGTTCGCATGTTCTGCTGTGAACCGAACTGGGGGGGTGTTCAGTTCATCCCTAACCACTATACCTTGTGATAGGATCAGGAAGGTCATAGGCCATGCAGTCATTACCTTGTATTATATGTGTACCCCATTATGACCATTGGTGGACGCTGTAATTTTATTATGGTATTCATTTATAACCATGTTATTATCAGTTACCACTGTTGTAGAAATCAACACTGTGAATAGTATGTGTTTCTATATATATGGAATAAATGTATGTAATCATGTATTTACAGATTATTAAACTTCTTAATATCCACCATTGTATTCTATTCAACCCCGTGCTCCACTCAAAGTCCCACCCTTTTGCTCTCAATTTCTCATATTGACAGGGATGGAGGTGCATGACCTCACCAGATCATGGCCTCATTAAATGTCCCAACATTCCCCATTCCCCTAATTTTTTACAACAAATAGAGGTGAAAAAAATAATTAAACATCTGCCCAGCCAGCAGTTCACTCAATTAATTTGGACAATTTGTTTTTTTCAGGGTTCAGAACATTTTCTTTTCATGAATTAAAAAAAACAGTTGCTCCAACCCTAGAAAGAGACAAGCTCTGCACACCAGAGATGAGGTTGATGCTTCAATAGCTTGAGAGCTACAATCGTGTTGACCTCCTATAACAATCATGCCCTCAGCCCATTTAGGAAACCCCTTTAGTAATGCACATGGCTGCAGTAGCAACTTGGCAAGTTAGTTGCACATAAACCTCAATATTCCCAAGCACAGATAACACAGAGTCCAGGTTTATGTTTTCTAAAGTTAGCCCTTTTTTGCGGCCACCATGTGGCCTCCACCCAGAGCTAAGGAGCTAATGAGCTGTAAAAAACATGGCAGAGGACCAGCAGACTCATGCCCATCTTACAGTTAGGATACCATATATGTAACCCATATGTCTGGTGTGCTGTGCTGGTATCTTTAGGAGGTGGGCCATGTTTCTTTTTCAATTTCAAAAACCTGACAAGAGTCTTCCCCGCCATCAAGGTTTCCAGCACACAGCATGTTGTCCGTTATTGAATCATTTTCATAAAATCCCTGGCAGTCACTTGCAGGCACTGTGGTGACGTTCAGGCACATAAGGACATCCGTATACATCTCTGAGAAACACAGAATTCATATATTTATAAAGTATTTATAGACTCAGCGTTGGACATTTTCTTGACGATGTTGAAAGGAAAAACGTCACAGGGCCACTGCTGATTGGTGAAAGTCTGCATCTTGTCTGCATCTTGGCCAATTGAAGATGGAACTTTCACACTATCATTCATCATCAAATATTTGGACCCTTCAGCGGTTGGGCCTAAAGAGTTACTGTACTCCCTTTTTTTGCCTTGTCTAAACACAATATAAATTGAAATATGCTACAATGACTCAACCTGAACCCAAGCGATTGGAAGGTGGTTGGCCAGAATTTATGATGAAGATGGAAAGATCCGCAAGGAAAAATAGAAAATAGATTTGAAAATGTCTGACCTCGGTATCTACTGTACAATTATGTACCCAATATTATCAATATCACCAGGGCCGTCTTTAACGCAGGGCAAACGGGGGAACCTGCCCCGGGCCCAATCTTTGTTGGGGGGGCCCAAAGCATTGAGCTACCCACAAATTGATGCTCTAACCCAGCCCTATGCCTGTATGCTCAGGGGGATCTCCAGATCTCTGAATGTATGCAGTTTGCTCGGCTGGCCAAGTATGTCTTTACACCCATAAAATGCCTGACTGCTGAAACCTTGAGCTAAGTTATTCAACTGTAAAGCTGTGCATTGCTGAAAGTTCTCTGACCATCTCCTGTATAATGTCTTCAGTCTCTAATTGTCACCTGTAGCATGTCCGCAGTCTCTTATGGTCACCTGTAGCATGTCCGCAGTCTCTTATTGTCACCTGTAGCATGTCCGCAGTCTCTTATTGTCACCTGTAGCATGTCCGCAGTCTCTGATTGTCACCTGTAGCATGTCCGCAGTCTCTGATTGTTACCTGTAGCATGTCCGCAGTCTCTGACTGTCACCTGTAGCATGTCTGCAGTCTCTGATTGTCACCTGTAGCATGTCCGCAATCTCTGATTGTCACCTGTAGTATGTCCGTAGTCTCTGACTGTCACCTGTAGAATGTCCGCAGTCTCTGATTGTCACTTGTAGCATGTCCGCAGTCTCTGGTTGTCACCTGTATTATGTCCGCAGTTTCTGATTGTCACCTGTAGCATGTCTGCAGTCTCTGATTGTCACCTGTAGCATGTCTGCAGTCTCTGACTGTCACCTGTAGCATGTCCACAGTCTCTGACTGTCACCTGTAGCATGTCCGCAGTCTCTGACTGTCACCTGTAGAATGTCCATAGTCTCTGACTGTCACCTGTAGCATGTCCACTGTCTCTGACTGTCACCTGTAGCATGTCCGCAGTCTCTGACTGTCACCTGTAGCATGTCCGCAGTCTCTGACTGTCACCTGTAGCATGTCTGCAGTCTCTGATTGTCACCCGTAGCATGTCCGCAGTCTCTGGTCATCTCATGCAGTATATTGGCAGTCTCTGATGCTCTTTTGCAGTATATTTGCAGTTTCTGATCATCTTCTGTAGTATTTGTATTAATGTGCCACTTTACTTGCTCAATTATTTGGGATTGCTCCCCTTCTCAGTGAGTGGTAATAATGTGCATTAACCTGTAGCAACCAATCAGTGAACAGTAGTGATCTGCTGTAATATCTAGCAACCAATAAGTGAGTGGCAATGATGTGCTGTAACCCCTAGCAACCAATCAGTGAGCGCTAATAGTGTGCAGTAACCTCTAGCAATCAGCAAGCAGAAATTATGTGTTGTAGCCTCTAGCAACCAGCAAGTGAGCGGGAAGGATAAGCTGTAACCTCTGGCAACCAATTGCAATCGCTGCATGATCTTCTGCAGTAAACTGATTCTGTGTCCACCTGCTATTTTTTGTATGTCTCAGAATGGGGGGGCCCAAAAGTGTTCTTGCCCAGGGCCCAATCAATATTAAAGACGGCCCTGAATATCACTAGCAATTCTACTTTATTTTAAAGTCTCACTTTATGCAAACTCCAAAATCAGCTGGAGAATCACGGTGAGAGGAACTCATTTTACTCCCTAGGGACAAAAGAAGGCCCAAACCCAACAGGTTGAAAATTCACTTTTAGATCAAGTGATCTTTTACTCTATCAAACAGATTACCTCCTGGAGAAATGGTGGATCCCCATCCTGAAATGATACAAATGGTGTTGTCTGCCACTGGCTCAGTGGGTAAGGTGATAAGTTTTACATAGTCATTAATCTCGACTGGTGAATTCATTTTCAGGAGCATAATATCATTGTCGTATGTGCTGCTGTTAAAGCTGGTGTGGCTACACATCTTAACAGCATGTCGCCACTGTTCAGTTCCTTCATGGACCATGCGATTATGATCCCCCAGGCATATCTGAATATTCCTAATAAGCCAAAGTCATATGTTAGTCAAGGTGCGTCTGAAATTTGTTAGAAAGTATTAACTCTGAGTATTAACCTATGTAGAAGTTTTCAGTCTACAGAATTAAAAAAGGAGCTTAGCATGATAACCTTTCTCCTGCAACAGGAAAGTCTCTTATTTTCAATAAAATATTGTACATTTTAACCATGTTCCTCAATTTGCCATCTCCAAATAATACTGATTCTGTGGAAAACAAATATACACTGCTCCCAAATCCTTAAAGTGATTGTAAAGTTTTGTTTTGTCTTTGTTTTTTTAAATAACAAACATGTTATACTTACCTGCTCTGTGCAAGGGTTTTACACAGAGCGGCTCCAGTCCTCCTTTTCTGGGGGCCCCCCCAGCGACGCTCCTGGCCCCTCCTCTTCATCGAGTACCCCCACGGAGAGCCGCTTTCCATGGGGGCACTCGTGCGGGTGCGCTCCCGAGTCCTGCTGCTGCGTCCATTGACACAGACAGCAGGACTCAGCCCCACCCCCCCGGCTCCCGTGTTACTGGATTGGATTGACAGCAGCAGGAGCCAACGCTGCTATCAATCTATCCAATGAGAACCCGAGACAGCGGCTGGAGCTGCTGGGCTTGTCCTCGATGCTGGAACAATCAGGTTCAGATAAGAAAAAGGATGGCTCTGGGGAGCTGCACCACAGAAGTTTTTTTTCACCCTAATGCATATGCATTAAGGTAAAACACCTTGAGACTTTACAACTCCATTAGGCTGGCCATAGATGGATCTAATCTCGGCTGGTTCAGCAGAGACTGGCCTCGATTTGATCCACCTATGGGCAGGCTGATTGTACCCAAGTCAATCCATTATTGGACTTGGGTACAACCAGCACATTGGATGTCCAGCATGCGATTATTGCCAGCAGCTATATCTGCTAGCAATTGTGTTCTCCTGGCAGGGATACCTCTCAGCATCCTCTCCTCCCCCCCCCCCCACCTTGGTCACAGGAAAGGAAATTGCATTATCTATTGCCTGCTTTACTACTGGGTCCCCCCCACCCCCTGTAGACTTCGTGTCAATTCCAAGCAAGAACTCATCCTATGCCCCAAATTGCAAGTCTAAAAAATGCAGGTGGATTTCTTGTTTTAAAAAAATGCATCACAAAAAGCAATTTGAGTCTACACCAGAATTGGAGATCTGGTCAGTAAAATTTGCATACAAAAGAGATCCAAATCTCATTGTATGTCCAAAAATGTACCCCCTTACATTAGGTGCCCCCATTAGTGGGCCCCCCCTACATCAGGTGTCCCCATCCGAGTGCCCCTTCCAATCAGGTATCCCCATAGGAGTGTCCCCTTACATCAGGTGTCCCAATCAGAGTTCCCTCTTCTATCAGGGGTCCCCATTAGAGTACCCGCTTACATCAGGTGCCCCATCATGATTTGGAGGTCTGGGCAGTAAAATTTGTTTACAAAAGCGATCCAAATTTCATTGTATGTCCAAAAAATGTCCCCCCTTACATTAGGTGCCCCCATTAGTGGGCCCCCCTACATCAGGTGTCCCCATCGGAGTGCCCCTTTCAATCAGGTATCCCCATAGGAGTGCCCCCTTACATCAGGTGTCCCAATCAGAGGTCCCTCTTCCATCAGGTGTCCCCATTAGAGTACCACCTTACATCAGGTGCCCCATCATGATGCACCCTTACATCAGGTGTACCCTTAGTGATGCCCCTTATATCAGGTGTCCTCATCATGATGCTCTCTTACATCAGAGGCCCCACTGCCTTAGGTGTCCCCATCAAAGTGTCCCTTTACATTAGGTGTTCTTATCCCTTACATCATATGTCCCACTCGGAGTGTCTCCTTTTATCAAGTGTCCCCTTCAGAATGGCCTCATACATCATGTCATTGGTTGTTAGGAATTTGATGGTTCCAGCAATGAATGACTACAGAGGAGGGGGGAACTGGCTGGCTGACAGCCCGAATAGGACAATCACTCGATCCAGGTCCAGACTGCAGTTCATCATTTAGTGGTGGCTGGTCTAGAAAAGCATGAAGCCCTACCTGAGACAACCTCCTCTGATGCGTTTCACCAAAAGACCCAGCTTAATGTTAACGATTTTGTTTACTTAGAATGTTGAACCTGTCCTGGAATTTTATTATTTTTTCAGAAAGGGGGGGTGTTAGAACCTCTGTAGGGTTTTACTGCTGTCTGTGTCGACTATTGTGAAGATTTTATCTTTCTTTCTATTCTTTCTTTCTATTCTAGGAAGCACCAGTACTTGGAAACAGAGAGTCCCCGTATAAGATCACAAAAGGTGTTTTGATTGTTGTCAGGCATCATTCCACCCTTACTTCCCTTTTCAAGACTAGGGGGTGGAAACTTCTCCAAACGGGACACAGGTAAAATAGAAACCTGCAAGAAGTTGTAACCCTTCTTCACTCTATTTAAAACGAGAACATTGTTTGAGCAGATTCCTTATTCACATTTTAGGCACAAAAGATGCACGTTGAATACTTACGACATTTTGCAGTGAGCTGCCGTCAATATCCAAGTCTCATTTATAAGGATCCCGCCACAGATAAACTTGTCAAAGTAATACAAAGCCACCTGCCATGGCTGAGAGTACGGAACACATTCTTCTCCTCCTATGATCCGTCCAATGGAGGAGGATTCAACTGGAGGAAATAGAACTATAAAAGGAAAAGGCTCAAAAACAATGCTGGGTAACTAATCAGGAATCTACTACAAATAAATGGAACTGAGGACTATGAAAATATAAAGCTGTACTGACTTTAAAATATTTTTTTTCTACAAAATTACTCCCTCCTTCCATTTCCTTTCTTTTAATTTTCCTTCTTTTCCTTCTTCCCTTCCGTCCTCCCATTCATTTCAGTCCTGTTCCTTCCTTCCCCTCTTTCTTTCTTTCTTCCACCTTATCTTTCTTTTGAGACTTCCTTTCTATCTCCCCCCTCTTTCTTCTTTTATATATCTTTTTTCACCCGCAGGTCTGTTCCTCCTTGCTCCTCTTTCCTTTTCCTCCTTTTCTTTGCTTTTCAATTCTGCCTTCCTCTCTCCCCTTCTTTCTTTCTTTCTTTCTTTCTTTCTTTCTTTCTTTCTTTCTTCCTTCCTTCCTCCTTTCCCTTCCTTCATTTTTTCTCCTTTCTCTTTCCTCCTTCCTTCCATTTTATTCCTCTTCCTTCCTCCTCATTTTCTTTTCCTCCTCCTTTCCTTTTCATTATTCCTTTCCTACCTCCTTCTTTTTGTCCTTCTTTCCTTCCTTCCTTCCTTCCTTCCTTCCTTCCTTCCTTCCTTCCTTCCTTCCTTCCTTCCTTCCTTCCTTCCTTCCTTCCTTCCTTCCTTCCTTCCTTCCTTCCTTCCTTCCTTCCTTCCTTCCTCCCCTCTTTCTTTCTTTCTTCCACCTTATCTTTCCTTTGAGCCTTCCTTTCTTTCTTCCCCTCGTTCTTCTTTTCTCCAGCTTTCTTCACCCCAGGTCTTCCTTCCTTCCTTCCTTCCTTCCTTCCTTCCTTCCTTCCTTCCTTCCTTCCTTCCTTCCTTCCTTCCTTCCTTCCTTCCTTCCTTCCATCCATTTCAATCCTGTTCCTCCCTGCTCCTCTTTATTTTCCCTCCTTTTCTTTTCCTCCCTGCCTTCCTTTCTCCCCTTCTTTCATTCTTTCTTTCTTTCTTTCTTCCTTCCTCCTTTCCCTTCCTTCCTTTTTCTTCTTTCTCTTTCCTGCCTTCCTTTCTCTTCCTTCCATTTTATTCCTCTTCCTTCCTTCTCATTTTCTTTTTTTCCTTTTTATTATCCCTTTCCTATTGCCTTCTTTTTGTCCTTCTCTCCTTCCTTTTGTCATTGCTTCCTAGTGTTCTTCCTTCCTTCCTTCCTTCCTTCCTTCCTTCCTTCCTTCCTTCCTTCCTTCCTTCCTTCCTTCCTTCCTTCCTTCCTTCCTCCTTCCTTCCTATTGTGTCCCTTTCTATCTTTCATTCCTTCCTTTTCTTCCCCCCTTTCTTAACAGTCACAAATCATCCCAGTTGGTACACCTGGTCTGTCTATAGAGGGCCCCCTCACTCCCCAGGTTGGAAGCCCCTTAGACATTTAATTCCCTCTCACCTGCCGTCCCCAGCAGTGCGGCCAGCAGAAGCACAAGCATTTCCTTTCCTGATGTTTAGAGCAATTCTGTACAGACCATGCTACTTAACCAACTCTTAGATTACTCCATGAATTATTAACATGATAGAATATGAGGTTTGGAAGCACCCACTGTTAGTGGGAGCATTAAATGTGCCAAAACCCCATCAGCACCCATGACAAATCTACGTTGTAAAATGTGAGTGGGAGTTATGTAATTTTAAGCCCCTGAGCAATACAAGAAGTTGGCCGGTAGCCTGCCACCAGTGTACACACCTGGATGAAATACTATTTGTATCCGGAGTTGCCCTTTAATTTTGCAAACCACATATCTAGAGACAACACCTCCCGCTGTATCACTAAGTCCTGAACACACACCTGGGGAATTAATGGATCAGCTAGCCAGGTTTTCCCACCTGCTGCTTTCCCAGGGTCTGGTAAACACGAGTGTGACCACGTTCAAGGTCCCAGGATAGAGAGTTGGCACAAGAATAAGGTTCGGTGTACACAGAGCCCAGCTATATACAGGTGGGATGGAAGAGAGTGTCACATTACATAATCCGAGACTTGTCCTTCTAAACAGGAAACAATTGATCAAGCAAACAACACTTCACATACGTCAACGTTGACTTTAACATAATCCTGTCCTTGACGTCGCTATTCTTTTCAACTTGAGTGTCTTCATGAATACATTCCTGCCATGGCACAATACACAGCAACAGTATACATTTTTAACAAAGCTGTACCTTTTAACCTTAAAGTGATTGTAAAGGATCGTCTTTTTTCTTTTTTTAAATAACAAACATGTCATACTTACCTCCACTGTGCAGCCCCGAACATCCTCTTCTGGGGTCCCTCAGAGGCTCTCCCGGCTCCTCCCCGCATCAGATAACCCCCTAGAAGAAGCGCTCTGCCGAGGGGGTTACCTTGCGGACGCGCTCCCGAGTCCAGCGTTTGCGTGCATAGACACGAATTCCGGACTCGGCCCCACCACCCCCCCCCCCTCCCCCCCGGCGTCTGCATCATTTGGATTTGATTTACCCCTGTGTTCGTCACTTTTTTGTATCTTTTTGTTGAATGTGTTAAGCCGCGTACACACGAGCCGAATGTCCGACAGAAAAAGTCAGACGGAAGCTTTTCATCGTCTTTTCCGATCGTGTGTAGGCCTCATCAGACTTTTTTTTTTTTAATTCTGACGGACCTAGAAATGGAACATGTTCTAAATATTTCAGACGGAACCAATTCCTATCGGGAAAACCGCTCGTCTGTATGCTGTTCTGACAGACCAAAAACGACGCATGCTCTGAAGCAAGTACGAGACGGAAGCTATTGGCTACTGGCTATTGAACTTCCTTTTTAAAGTCCCATCGTAATTGTTGTATGTCACCGAGTTCTTGACGGTCGGACTTTGGTTTGACCGTGTGTAGGCAAGGCCGCTTGAATGGAATTCCGTCAGAGTTCCGTCGGAGAAACCTTCAGAGTTTATTCCGACGGCAAAACCGGTCGTGTGTACGCGGCATTGTCACAGTGTGATTAGTAGGGTGTGGGTCCTCAGGCATTCCCTGAAAGTTTTGGGAGGGGGTGGACATGGCCTTCTGGCTTGGATCGCCCTCTCTCATGGGGCTTACCTTTGGGGGAGCCCCACCGAGTACTTGGGTGGGTCTCTTTCTGCACACCCTCCAGAGAAAGGGGATCCGTCTGGTTTCGGCCAGATGGGCCCAGTGAGTACCTCAGTCCCCGTCTGGAGCCTAACGCCCCGGGGGATCAGGGTAAGGTCCTAAGGTGAAAAAACACGAGGGTTTACAACCCCTTTAAAAAGCCATTGCTATGCTGCAGTCAGTGACTTTGCCTAGGCTTAGATGATGTCATCATCTGATGACATCATCTCAGCAGGCTGTAACCAGTCTCCTAAACCCTCATGATCACTCAGACGGTAACTTTTTTGTTGCAAATACTATTTTGTACAGCAGTAATGAGATACAGAAAGCGAAAGAGCCCTGTATGGTAGAGAGGGTTTGCTAATGATAACATATATTGATATTGTTAGAATACAAGAAGATGAGAGCAGGTGATCCTGATAGGACTTGGATCACCTGTTGGTGGCACTGTGCTTCCCAGAGCGAGAGGTTGTAGTTCCGGTGTTCCTAGCGGGTATCTCCCAGCAGATTCCAGCAATCAGTCTCTACCTGATGGTGGCTGATGGGAAGTTATTTAGTCGTTCCTCTACTTTTACACTTCGCTTCAGTGTTTTGCTTTGCTAGCCAGATACTACTTGCCATTTATCCTGCTCATGATCTTGCTCTTGCCCTGCATCCTGTACCCTGTGCCCTGCTGCCTTGTATCTACCCCCCCCCCCCCCCCACTTGTTCCTGATCCTGGTCCTTGTTCTCTCCTCCTCCTTGCAACTCTGGTATTACCCTGTTTAATTGTGTCCCCCATTTTTGAACATATTGTATATATCATAGTTAGCTTTCTTAGTTAGGCTTCCTCTAACTTTTTAGCCTCATACACACGATCAGATTGTTGGCCAACAAAACCGTGGACTTTTGTCCGAAGGGCGTCGGCCACAACTTGTCTTGCATACAAACGACAAGGAATTGTTGGCCAACAAATACGAACATAGTGGCGTACTACGTTGTTTTTCAGCTCTTTAGCGCCACCCATTGGGCTCCTTCTGCTAATTTCATGTTAGTAGAAGTTTGGTGAGTGTTGATTCATGCTTTTAATTTCACGCTTTTCGTTTCGCGCTTTTCATTTTGTGCTTTTCAGTTCGTTTCTGAACAGCCGATCGTCAACCAGCCATGTTGCGGAATCGGAGGAGATAACGTGTTATTTATTATTGGCCTTGGAGTTATTGCTTTGACATTATTTTTTTGGTTGAATAATAATGATTTGATTTGGTATATTTTGTATATTTTTGGATGCATAGAATGCACTATTGGCAGATAGCATGTCTAATTTTATTTGTTTTCTTTTTTTTTAATGCACAATAAAAAAATTGTGTAGAATAATACTTGGCTCTGTGTTTTACTTCAAATGACAGTTTGGGAGTAGGCAGTTACATTTAAAAAAATGCAATGTAAAATTGACAAGGGACACCAACATAGTTGTATCTTTGATCTTAAAGCGGAGTTCCACCCAAAAGTGGAACTTCCGCTCATCGGATTCCTCCCCCCCTCCGGTGTCACAGTTGGCACCTTTCAGGGGGGAGGGGGGTGCAGATACCTGTCTTTACTGTACAGTTCTTACAGTAAAGAACCCTCTACGTAGTTTAAGGTTAAACCTCTTTTCTTCTAATTTTAATGAGTGGCCGCGAGTCTTGTTAAACTCTCTTCTGCGAAAAAGTTTTATCCTTATTGTGGGGTCACCAGTACGGTGTTTGTATATTGAAATCATATCCCCTCTCAAGTGTCTCTTCTCCAGAGAGAATAAATTCAGTGCTCGCAACCTTTCCTCATAACTAAGATCCTCCAGACCCTTTATTAGCTTTGTTGCCCTTCTTTGTACTCGCTCCATTTCCAGTACATCCTTCCTGAGGACTGGTGCCCAGAACTGGACAGCATACTCTAGGTGCGGCCAGACCAAAGTCTTGTAGAGCGGGAGAATTATCGTTTTATCTCTGGATCGAGACTCATCAGACCAGGTAACGCTGTTCCAATCTTCTATTGTCTAATTTTGGTGAGCCTGTGCGAATTGTCCTGTCTGACCTCCGAGGAGGGAGGAGGGGTGCCTTTTCTGATCTTCATGGAGGAAGGAGGGGTGCCTTGTCTGACCTCAAGGAAGGGAGAGGGGTACCCTGTCTGACCTTTGAGTATGGAGGAGGGGGGCCCTTTCTAAATTCCAAGGAGGGAGGAGCGGTGCTCTTTGTGACCTTACTGTAAAGAGGAGGGGTGCCCTGTCCAACCTTCATGGAGGAGTGCCCTGTCCAACCTCTGAAGACCTGTCTGACCTTTATGCAGGAAGGAGGAATGCACTGCCCAACCTTGATAGAGGGAAGAGGGGTGCCCTGTCAAACCTCCAAGGAGGGAGAAGGGGTGCCCTGTCTGACCTTCATGCAGGGAGGAGGGATGCACTTCCTGACCTTGATGAAGGGAGGAGGGGTGCCCTCTTAAACCTCCAAGGAGGGAGGAGGGGTGCCCTTTGTGACCTTCATGTAAGGAGGAGGGGTGTCCTGTCCAACCTTCGAGGAGGGGGGCCCTATCCAACCTCTGAGGAGGGAGGAGGGGTGCCCTGTCTGACCTTCATGCAGGGAGGAGGGATGCACTGCCTGACCTTGATAGAGGGAGGAGGGGTGCCCTGTCAAACCTCCAAGGAGGGAGGAGGGTTGCCCTTTTTGACCTTCATGTAAGGAGGAGGGGTGCCCTGTCCAACCTTCGAGGAGGGGTTCCCTGTCCAACCTTCAAGGAGGGAGGAGTGGTGCCTTGTCTGACCTTTGTGCAGGGAGGGGGGATGCAATGCCTGACCTTGATGGAAGGAGGAGAGGTGCCCTGTCAAACCTCCAAGGAGGGAGGAGGGATGCACTGCCTGACCTTGATAGAGGGAAGAGGGGTGCCCTGTCGAACCTCCAAGGAGGGAGAAGGGGTGCCCTGTCTGACCTTCATGCAGGGAGGAGGGATGCACTTCCTGACCTTGATGAAGGGAGGAGGGGTGCCCTCTCAAACCTCCAAGGAGGGAGGAGGGGTGCCCTTTGTGACCTTCTTGTAAGGAGGAGGGGTGTTCTGTCCAACCTTCGAGGAGGGGGGCCCTATCCAACCTCTGAGGAGGGAGGAGGGGTGCCCTGTCTGACCTTCATGCAGGGAGGAGGGATGCACTGCCTGACCTTGATAGAGGGAGGAGGGGTGCCCTGTCAAACCTCCAAGGAGGGAGGAGGGTTGCCCTTTGTGACCTTCATGTAAGGAGGAGGGGTGCCCTGTCCAACCTTCGAGGAGGGGTGCCCTGTCCAACCTTGGAGGAGGGAGGAGTGGTGCCTTGACTGACCTTTGTGCAGGGAGGGGGGATGCAATGCCCGACCTTGATGGAGGGAGGAGGGGTGCCCTGTCAAACCTCCAAGGAGGGAGGAGGGGTGCCCTTTGTGACCTTCATGTAAGGAGGAGGGGTGCCCTGTCCAACCTTTGAGGAGGGGGCCCTATCCAACCTTTGAGGAGGGAGGATTGGTGCCTTGTCTGACCTTTGTGCAGGGAGGAGGGATGCAATGCCAGACCTTGATGGAAGGAGGAGGGGTGCCCTGTCGAACCTCCAAGGAGTACCCTGTCTGACCTTCATGCAGGGACAGGTGCCCTGTCCAACCTCTGAGGAGGAAGGAGGAGTGCCCTAGACAGACAGCCTTAGTAGAGGGAAGAGAGTTGCCCTGACTGACCTCCAAGGAGGGAGGAGGGTGCCTTGTCTGACCTCCGAGGAGGGAAGAGGGGTCGCCTGTCTGAACTTTGTATAGGAAGGAGGAGTGCCATGTCCAACCTCCAAGAAGGGAGGAGGTGTGCCCTGTCTGACCTCCAAGGAGGGAGGAGGGGTGCCTTGTGTGACCTCCAAGGAGGGAAGAGGGGTGGGCTGTCTGAACTTTGTTCAGGAAGGAGGAGTGCCATGTCCAACCTCCAAGGAGGGAGGAGGTGTGTCCTCTCTGACCTCCAAGAAGAGAGGAGGGGTGGCCTTTCTGACCTCCAAGGAGAGACAAGGGGTGCCCTGTCTGACCTTTGTGCAGGGAGGAGGGGTGCCCTGTCCGACATTCATGAAAGGAGGAGGGTTGCCCTGTCCAAACCTCCAAGGAAGGAGGAAGGGTGCCCTGTCTGACCTTCATAAAGGGAGGAGGGGTGCCCCTCCTGACCTCACAGCTAACCTTAGACAGCTCATAGGAAGATGGGACAAAGTACTACATGTTCTTTACCCCCCTGGGGGACGAAACACACTAATAAAAATGGAAGCAAGACTTCCTTGATATTAATCATACATTATATTCAAATTTAATAAAAGTCTAAATTTATTTTATTTTAAAAAATACAATTTTTGTACCCATCATAAAATCTTTTTCTTGTAGCCCATTGAGGAGCACAAGATTGTAAAATAGTCTGTGTCAAGGCGGCAACATAACCCATTCATCATAGACTATTTCACAATCCTGTGTCCCTCAGTGGGCTCTAAAAAAAATGGTGGGTGCAAAGACTGTATTTTTTTCTTTTTTGTATCATAAAGGAAAAATATTACATCTGTAGCTGTAGGAGCCTCTGAGAAAAAAAGAAAAAAAAAACAATTAAAGTGAAATTGTTATCTCTCTAATCTGCTCTCTGAGTCACACCAGCCACTTGAGCGTCGGATAGATTTTATTTACCCACCTAAGGACACGGGAATGTTTATTTATACCATGAAATAGATCTGAGTCATTACTAAGTCTATAACGGATTCCATAAGCTCCCGTGTATCCATGTGACTTTGCATGTAACACGCTGATCTGTCATAGTTCTCACCGGGGAAAAAACAAACACAAACAAAATGGAATTAAAGGATAAGTACCATATTAAGATAAATAGGAACCCACGCCAACGTCATGATACCTCTGTACACAACGCAGGCACCATTGAAGAGACAGCAAATATTTTTAGAGTTTCTTAACTTTGGTGTGAAACGGTAAAAGAAACTTGAATTGCAACTTTAATTAATAAAAAGAAAAAAAAATTATTTTTTTTTATTTATTATTTATTTTATTTTAACGGCTTTTAAAAGTCTTGATTTACGAAAGGGTCAGTTTATGGAGCGGTAAACATTATAGACTCGGCTCGCAAAAACATAATGAGGAAATTGTGCGCGGCGCAGAGAGATAAATAAAAGCGGCACCTTTACTGCATCCGAGTTTTACTGCTGATAAGGGAGCGAGGACCAGACTTCGGATAAATAAAATAACCGGCGGTATTTACTGAGCTGTCCATTTGCTGATCTTGCTTCTTACAGATCTGGCCTTGGGAAGTTACATTTTATATTTCTTTTCTGTTTTTTTTTTGTTTTACTGTTTAAAAGACATGCCGCCCTCCAGGGACTCCGGCCCAGGATAACAAGTATAAAAGCCTGTAATATTAATTAATGTATTTTTTGCTGCACAATATTATTAAAACCTTATTGATGAAGGTAAAAAAAAAAAAAAAAACCTTAAAGTGTTACTAAACCCACAACAGTAAAATCAGTCTGTATATGTAGTAAAGCATGCTTGTTATACTCACTGTGGGACCTAAAGGGTTAATCCTCTGCATTGTGTAAAAAGGCTGCTTGACACTGTCTTCTCGGGTCCTCCCCTTCTTCCACAGTCCCCAATCCATCTCCTGATAGAACAGAACCCTAGGAGGCACTCTGCACATGCTCAGTTGAGAATAGTTATCGCGATTTTTTCTCCCTTGTGATCTTGACAAAGTATTTCCCGATTCTTTCTATGCAGAGAATTCTCTCTGCTCTGCTGAAGCCAACAGCCATCAAAAGAAAGAAAAAAAGAGAAAAAAACGGGCAGTCTGCCAAGAATCACAACATTCTTTAGCAGTGGAACTTAAGTATAAACATTGGGGGTTATTTATGAAAGGCAAATCCACTTTGCACTACAAGTGCAAACTACAAGTGCAAAGTACACTTGAAATTGCACTGAAAGTGCACTTGGAAGTGCAGTCGCTGTAGATCCGAGGGGGACATGCAAGGAAAATAAAATACAGCATTTTAGCTTGCACGTGATTGGATAATAAAATCAGCAGAGCTACCCCTCAGATTTACAGCGACTGCATTTCCAAGTGCACTGTCAGTGCAATTTCAAGTGCACTTTGCATTTGTAGTTTGCACTTGTAGTGCAAAGTAGATTTGCCTTTCGTAAATAACCCCCCAATGTAACAATTTGTTCTTTAGATCAAAGGAATACACTTTGGTGTGTAAATGAGGGAAGTTTAACCACTTAAACACTAAACCTTTTTCTGACATTTGTTGGTTTCAAGTTAAAATCTTTTTTTTTTTGCTAGAAAATTACTTAGAACCCCCAAACATTATATATATATATATATATATATATATATATATATATATATATTTAGTAGAGACCCCAGAGAATAAAATGGTGGTTGTTGCAATATTTAATGTCACACCGTATTTGCGCAGCAGTCGTTCAAATGTAATTTTTTGGGGAAATGAATGAAAAAAAAACTAACCAGTAAAGTTAGCCCAATTTTTTTGTATAATGTGAAAGATTTTACACCGCGAGAATCGTGATCTTTTTATTCTAAGCAAAAAAAAAAAAAAATGTGATTCTCATTTTTGGCCAGAATCGTGAAGCTCTACTAAAGAGTTTTTTTGTTTTTTTTTTGGGTTGGGTGCATGTGATCGGCACAGGGCCAATCAGCACTGTCCAGACAGAGGGTCATGCAGCCTCATAGGACAGTCAGAGGAGAATGAAAACCCCTCCTACAAGCTTTAAAGTGGTCGTAAACGATCACCTTGAAAAACAACCCATTCGGTTTAAAATAGAAAGGAAAGACAAAACATTTTTGTATAGATATAAAAAAACATTATAAATACCTTTTTCCTTTTTCTGCAAATGATTATATGACCCCTGTTCTCGGCAGCATAAGAGCTGGGGGAGGAGAAGCAGCAGCACACTGAGCTTGCCAGTGAATGGCTGTGCAGCGGGGGGGTCTGATCATTTGAGGAGAGCAGTGCCGATACCGAGTATTTGCACAAGTATCGGTACTCGTGCAAATGCACCGATATCTGAAACTGATACTTTCAGGCCTGGATCTTTGAGCTGTCGGTGGGTCTCCCCTGTCTTTTTAAAAAAAGCAGCCGGCAATGTTTATTAACAACATTGCTCAGCCCTGAAACACTAAAATAAAAAGAAACATTGTTTCTTTTTGTATTTTTCTGTTTCTTCATCTGCAGATCAAAGGGATGAACAAATGTTCCTCTGTTTAACCCCTTAATAACCCTTCATTTACTCTAATCAGCCTTAATTAATTCCCTATTCTCCTCCATTTCATTATTATTTTCCTGTTTTTTTTTCTTTTGTTCACGTCTATTTTTATAAACGATAAAAAATTAAAACTTTTTCTTTTTGTTTGCTTTGTTAGTGAATATTTTTACACATATATATTAACATATATTTACACATTTCACATTGAAAAGGCGCTAAATTAAAAAAAAAATCAATTTATTTCATTTGTAATTAACTTTTTAGTGCTTTGTACCATTGCTGACAGCTGAAGTTAAAACAAACAGTTGCGGTAGGTATTGATAATCGGTATCGGCGAGTACTAAAAAAAAAAAAAAAAGTATCGGTACTTGTAAAAAAAATGGTATAGGTGCATCCCTAGTTTAGATATATTTAAAATTTATGACCCTGGGAAGATATTTTTTTTTTTAATGAATTTATTTCCTCGAATTGCGGTACTTAAAAAAAAAAGAATTAAGCCAGACAGACATTGATATTCAAACAACCAAATCCTATCACAGTTCTCAAATATTTTATTAAGCTTTGCTGTTATACCCAGAAGTAGGCAAACAGTAATTTTAGCTGTAAGCTGTCCAAATAATGATTATGGGATTGAAGTGGAGTGGACATCTCTAGGTGACGTCTGTAACCATCTATTCATGGTTTGATAGCTGGAACTGCATCTGCTTCTGTACGAGAGATGTAAAAGTAGATGTGATATATTGAAGAAAGGAGTTTTTTGATCACAGATAGACCAACTTAGTAATAGCACCACATCCCTGGATAGATTATATATGGAGAGAGGAAGATGGGACTTTTAAGGTGCAAATTAATTAGAAAAATAGTACCAACTAAATTATATAAGAATTTTTTTATTTTTTTTTATTTTAGAAAAAATAAAAAATTATTATTAAAACACAGCAATTGGCAATTACAGATCAACAGGATTTTATGCATACAGCATAGAAAGATGTAATTCCCAACATGTTTCACCCATATATCGGGCTTCTTCAGGGGTTGCTGTCCAGCTAGAGGTACAAGCCTTCTATTGAAAAAACATATAATAGTTACATCAACAGTAAATTCATAAACATAACATCACATACATAGTACTTTAATTTCAACTACACAACAACCTCAATCTATACATGTGCATTTCTATATATATATATATACTCTATATTGCCAAAAATATTGGGACATCCCCCCAAATCATTAGATTCAGGTGTTCCAATCACCTCCATTGGCCACAGGTGTTAAAAATCGCACACCTGGGCATGCAGACGGCTTCTACAAACATTTGTGAAAGAATGGGTCGCTCTCGGGAGGTCAGGGAATTCAAGCGCGGTGCCGTGATAGGTTGCCACCTGTGCAATAAGTCCATCCGTGAAATTTCCTTGCTACTAAATATTCCACGGCCAACTGTTAGTGGTGTTATAACAAAGTGGAAGCAACTGGGAACAATAGCAACTCAGCCACGAAGTGATAGGCCACGTTAAATGATAGAGTGGGGTCAGCGCATGCTGAAGCTCACAGTGCGCAGAAGTCGCCAACTGTCTGCAGAGTCAATAGCTACAGACCTCCAAACTTCATGTGGCCTTCAGATTATCACAACAACAGTGCGGAGAGAGCTTCATGGAATGGGTTTTCTTGGATAAACAGCTGCATCCAAGCCTTACTTCACCAAGTGCAATGCAAAGAGTTGGATGCCGTGGTGCAAAGCACACCGCCACTGGACTCTAGGGCAGTGGAGACGTGTTCTCTGGAGTGACGAATCTCACTTCTCTGTCTGGTAACTTGATGGAGGTGACTGGGTTTGGCACTTGCCTGGAGAACGGTACTAGCCTGACTGCATTTGTGCCAAGTGTAAAGTTTGGTGGAGGGGGGATTATGGTGTGGGGTTGCTTTTCAGGGGTTGGGCTTGGCCCCTTAGTTCCAGTGAAGGGAACTCTTAAGGCATCAGCATACCAAGACATTTTGGACAATTTCATGCTCCCAACTTTGTGTGAACTGTTTGGGGATGGCCCCTTCCTGTGCCAACATGACTGCGCACCAGTGTACAAAGCAAGGTCCATCAAGACACGGATGAGCGAGTTTGTGGTGGAGGAACTTGACTGGCCTGCACAGAGTCCTGACCTCAACCCAATAGAACACCTTTGGGATGAATTAGAGTGGAGACTGCGAGCCAGGCATTCTTATCCACATCAGTGCCTGGCCTCACAAATTCTCTTCTGGAAGAATGGTCAAACATTCCCATAGACACACTCCTAAACCTTGTGGACAGCCTTCCCAGAAGAGTTGAAGCTGGTATAGCTGCAAAGGGTGGGCCAACTCAATATTGAACCCTCACAGTTTTTAAAGGAACCCCACAAGTCTTAAACATCTTGGATAACTAAGCACAGATCTTCTGTGGATGTCAGCTGCCTCAAATCAATCTGTCTCTTTGTATCATTGCAGACAGACTCCACGATGTTAAGATCAGGGCTCTGTGTGGGCCAAACCATCACTTGCAGGACTCCTTGTTCTTCTATACACTGAAAATACCATATTTATCGGCGTATAACACGTACTTTTTTCCCCTTAAAATAAGGGGAAAATCGTGGGTGCGTGTTATACGCCGATCCCCGCTATTTTGTGATCTGTCGGAGCGATCGCCGCGATCGCCGCCGACATTCACATAGCTTGTATTTTTAAACATGTTGTCGCGGAGTTCGGAGGGACTCGGCGGCGCTCGTTCAGCTGAACGAGCGCCGCCGAGGACACAGTGACTGGGCGGAGCCGAGATACACATAGCCGAGGGTTCTCGGCGCCGTTCACAGTCACGCCCAGTCCCGCCATTGGACCTGTGTTATGTCCATCATAGGGACTGGGCGTGACTGTGAACGGCGCCGAGAATAGCCGAGAACCCTCGGCTTTGTGTATCTCGGCTCCGCCCAGTCACTGTGTCCTCGGCGGCGCTCGTTCAGCTGAACGAGCGCCGCCGAGTCCCTCCGAACTCCGCGGCGCCATGTTTAAAAATACAAACTAAACGTTTGTATGTCGGCGGCGACAAGGCTGCACTGGGGCAAAGCTGCACTGCGGACAAGGCTGCACTGGGGCAAAGCTGCACTGGGGACAAGGCTGCACTGGGGCAAAGCTGCACTGGGGACAAGGCTGCACTGGGGCAAAGCTGCACTGGGGGCAAAGCTGCACTGGGGCAAAGCTGCACTGGGGACAAGGCTGCACTGGGACAAGGCTGCACTGGGGACAAGGCTGCACTGGGGACAAGACTGCACTGGGACAAGGCTGCACTGGGGACAAGGCTGCACTGGGGACAAGGCTGCACTGGGGACAAGGCTGCACTGGGACAAGGCTGCACTGGGGACAAGGCTGCACTGGGGACAAGGCTGCACTGGGGACAAGGCTGCACTGGGGACAAGGCTGCACTGGGACAAGGCTGCACTGGGGACAAGGCTGCACTGGGGACAAGGCTGCACTGGGGACAAGGCTGCACTGGGACAAGGCTGCACTGGGGACAAGGCTGCACTGGGGACAAGGCTGCACTGGGGACAAGGCTGCACTGGGACAAAGCTGCACTGACAAGGCTGCACTGGACACTGGGGAAAGGCTGCAGATGGACACTGGGGAAAGGCTGCAGATGAACACTGATGAGGCTGCATTGATGGGCATTTAAATGTAAGTTTTTTTCCTTAAACTTCCCTCCTAAAAGTTTTTTTCCTTAAAATTCTCTCCTAAACTTGGGGTGCGTGTTATACGCCGACGCGTGTTATACGCCGATAAATACGGTAGTTCTTAATGACATTGGCTGTATATTTCAGGGGTCGTTGTCCTGCTGCAGAATACATATTTAGGGCCAATCACACGTTAAAGAATACAGAGGTGTCCCTGCCCAGAGCCTGTGATTGGTCAGCAAATCAGCAACACATTAATAGGTCATCAGCTACGCTCTCCTACTGTCAGTATGTTCCCCACCAGTATCTGGCAGAGCCTGATTGGCTCCTAGTCCTTCCCAACCCTCTCCCCATCTGCAGGAGATGGCAGAAGGCTGACAGATCCAGCTACTTATACTAGTTGTATAGCAAAAAAAATAAAAAATCCTTAATCTAGAGGTTGAATGAGTCAACGGTGTCACTCAACTCTGAAGACTGAGAAAATGCTGTGAGTAAAAGTATCATGGACTTATCCCCTGAAGGGGGGGCACCGTAGCATCCTGAACTCACTGTGTAATCACATCAGCACCACTGGGCAGCTCATTGCCATAAAGGAGGAAGACCCCCTTGTCTTGTCATGTGATGAGCATGTAAGGCATATGTAAAACAAAGTTAATCAAAAAATGCATGCATGGGTGCCTTCCTGGGGGAAGAGCGGACAGCAGTGGCGTAGCTAGGGGGTGGCTTTTGGGGCTATAGCCCCGAATCTGGGGCCCATAGCCCCGAGTCTCTGCAGGGGTCCCCAAGGGGAGGGGAGGCTCTCAGGGGACCCTGATGTAAGTGGGGGGCTCTCTGAGGACCCTGATGTAAGTGGGGGGCTCTCTGGGGACCCTGATGCAGGGGGGAGGCTCTCTGGGGACTCTGATTTAAGGGGGAGGCTCTCTGGTGACCCTGATTTAAGGGGGGGCTCTCTGGGGACCCTGATTTAAGGGGGAAGCTCTCTGGGGACCCTAATGTAAGGGGGGCTCTCTGGGGACCCTGATGTAAGGGGGGCTCTCTGGGGACCCTGATGTAAGGGGGGCTCTCTGGGGACCCTGATGTAAGGGGGGCTCTCTGGGGATATATACACACACACACACATATATTATATACATGTGTATGTCCTCCCAAGTGTATGACTTTCTTTACTATGCTGCTATGGGCTCTAGACTTAGATCTTTTGTAGACCTAGCAAAGCGGACAGTAACGTAGTTGAGGGCAAGTCCAAAGTTGGTCTTTAAATTATGTTGGGTTTTCTTTTCTTTTTTTTTTTTTATCTGGATGGAGTTCAAATTTAAATGAAGATTAAGTCAGATCAGAAAGAGAGGTATAAGTGGTGCCGTCATGGCTACAAAAAATATCATGACTAAATGTTTAATAAAGGTGCACCTTTAAGTGTCTGAGGCCAAATAAAGCATTTTAATACAAAAGCCGTACATAAATATTTTTATAAGCCGCACGCATCAACATTTTTCCCAGCACTTAACACAAGCATAAACCTTCAATGATGTTTAAGATCTGTTTAAACATGAGAGGCCCCGCCCCTTTCACGAAACGTATAAGACTCCGCTCCTCTATGCTGAGATATGACTGTGGAGCATCAGACCTCATAGAGGTAAGTCAAGGGTTCCATTGCTAGATAACGACTTACATTTTAAGGGAAACTCTTTGCTCTCTGGGAATTAGGTAGATGAGAAGGTGCGGGAACCTAGAGCTAGGAGTAGGTAATACTTCTGTGTTCATATTTGTTCTCTTTGGTATGGTAACATGATCCATGTGGAGTATCCGATTGGTAGGTAGGCCGCTTCTGCACACCGGGTGGTGACCACCTTCACCCTGGGTTTTCGTAGGTAAAACTCTGATTCAGGAATTGAAGAGCTGCACCAGTCAGAAAGATGTTTGGGTGTAGTGGCCAATGCATTTTGTAGGCTGAAATCAGGGCTTAAACCAGTAGCCGGACAGCACTGTGTGCACACCTGAAGCAAAAAGAGAAGTTCTGGAGAGAAGCACTCCGGAATATAGCCTTTATTGTAAAAAAAATCCAAGAAATACAAGCCACAGCAGAAAAAGGGACAAACGAACTGACGCATTTCAGACTAAGCACTGTTAAGTGTGAAATGCGTCAGCTCGTTTGTCCCATTTTCTGCTGTGGCTTGTATTTCTTGGATTATTTACAATAAAGGTTATATTCTGGAGTGCAGCTGTCACGAACTTCTCTTTTGCTTTATTTGTTATATGCTTAGCCTGCAACTGGTGTTCCAGTTCTGAGGAGAGTCTTGTATCCACATATCCACCTGGTGTGGTGATCCTTTTTCCTTCCCCTACTGTGTGCACACCTACAATCTAAATTACCAGATTCCCCTGGATTTCCAGATTTTTAAGCCCTGGTGAAGGCGGTGATTTGTTCCCTGAAATGTGTTGGCCACTACACTCAATCAATTATCTTTTTTTCTATATGTACCGTTATGGTGTGTAGCGCTTCAGTCTCCGGATCTGAGTTTTTTTCTCTGGGAATATGACATTGGACCTGTCTAGGCAAGATTACAAAAAAAAAGGACAGGGGAGCCGCTCACCATATAAAAGCCTCAGAAAGTTAATTGAGTCCTCCAGCTCCATAATTAATCCATCCAATATACAGACCAACCAATGCGTTTCAGTGTGTCAGGAACTTAATCATAGGCCGTTCCTAATATTGAGCTCCTGACTGAGTGAAACCCTTCCTTTTTTCATTCTACAACCTATCTACTCTAAGGGCCCCGTTCACACTGGTGCACTTAAACACGCAGCATGTGTTTTTGAAAAACGCATATTGTGTTTTTTACCATTTTTGAATGCATTGCACTAAATTTCCACGTAACTCATATATTGCCATTTTCAATGCTTTTTATGTGTTTTTTATGCATTTTCTTACTGTAAAGAGCCACTTCCTAAATGGATGCAACCATACAAAGATTGAAGATTGCTACAACGTATATGAGAATTTGTATACTACTCAAAACTGCATAATATGCTGATGTTTTATGTATAATCATAGGCGTGCGCACAGGGTTTGCCAGGGGTGCCTGGGCACACCCTAATCACCCTGTGTGCTGCAGGTATGCCCTGTTTAAACCCCTGATATTTCAACAAAGCCCCCTAACGGGGCTTCTAAAAACAAAAAAGGTTAAAAAAATAATTAAAAAATAAAATTGGAAAAAATAATAAATAAAATCATAAAAATAATAAATGGCACAAACCACCATTCCGTGTCTATTCGTACAACCTTCCGTGAGTCACACATGACCAATAACCAAATACTTATTTCAATTCTTCCTCAGAGTTCCGGTGAGCTGACACCATGAAGACAATTCCTTTGCTGCTAGCTGGTGAGTTCTGTACAACGTCTTACCGATCACAAAATGTAGAGGGCTGGAAGACCTTGAGCAAATTCCTCTGTTCTCTTTTTCAGTTGTTTTCGCCATATTTGGCCACGGATCTACTTTTTCAGGTAACAAATAGGAGCAAATACTGTAAATACCTGTAATAAATATTACTAAATAATAAATATTATTTTTTGGTAAGGCTGTGGAGCAATCTCTCTGCAGAAGCTGTAGGGGCAACTCCAAGCAAAGATATCTTATGTATATGTATCTTATGTATGTATGTATATTTATTTATCAACATCAAAAATGTATTGCCTGACAATTATTGTATGCCTGTCAGCTACCACTGATGTATTATTATTTTTTTTTTATTATTATCATCATTATTTAAATCTGTGGGGTGCAACTCCAAGCACAGATATCTGTCTATAAATATATATTTATATCTATCAACATCTAATATTTATTGCCTGACAACTGCTGTATGTCTGTCAGCTACCACTCATGTATTAATATTAGTAATATTCAGGGCTTTTTTTCAGCAGGAACTTGGGGGAAAGCAGTTCCGGCACCTCTAGAACTGAATGGCAAGGGGTGCTGGGGTGGGCTGGAGAGTCTATTGATGCTGGCTGTTGAGAAATCTATTGTTGCTGGAAGGGATCTATTTTTGGGGAGGAAGGAGGTCTACTGTTGCTGGGGAGGACTTCTGTTTCTCGTGGGGGATCTATTGTTGCTGGGTGTGGGTCTTATTTTGCTGGGGGGTTAATCATTGCTGGGAGAAATCTACTGTTGAGGGAGGGGTCTTTGTAGCTGGCTGCTGAAGGGTCTATTGATGCTGGCTGCTGGGGAATCTATTGTTGATGGATGGAATCTTTTTTTTGCCGGGGGATCTATTGTTGTTGGGGGTGGGTCTTATGTTGCAGGGGGTCAATCGCTGTTGGGTGGGATCTACTGTTGAGGGAGGGGTCTAATGTTGCTGGATGCTGAAGGGTCAATTGATGCTTGCTGTTGGGTATGCATTGCTGCTGGAGGGGATCTATTGTCGCTTGGATGTCTATTGTTGCTTTAACAGACTCCATATAAAATATTTGGTCCTGTATTCTCTGAAAGGGGCAGTACTGGGAGGTGGGTAAGGGTTGGACCCAAGGAGCGGTGCTCGGAGGTGGGTAGGGGGCGGAGTCAAGGGATGACTCAGAAGGGGGGTTCCTGCACCTTCTCTCTGAGAAAAAAAGCCCTGGTAATATTAGAATATTATAGTGTTATAGTTATTATTATTGTTATTATCATTTAAAGCTGTAGGGGCAACTCCAAGCAAAGATATCTATCTATAAATAAATATTTATAAATGTATCTAAATGTATCTAAACCCATAAACAGATATGTACTATATATTACAGCTTACTGGTCCTTAGTTAGATGTAATGGGCAACATTTGTTTTCTTTTGTAAAGGCTTTATTTCTGTTATTTTCACCTGGTGATCCTGCCAGTAACAAACTTCCTGTCCTGGGGTGACAACCTTCACTCGGTACACTGAATATATAGAAAAGCAACTTTGTCACCCTAAGCCAGTGGTGGCAAACCTTGGCACCCCAGAGGTTTTGGAACTACATTTCCCATGATGCTCATGCACTCTGCAGTGTAGTTGAGCATCATGGGAAATGTAGTTCCAAAACCTCTGGGGTGCCAAGGTTCGCCATCACCGCCCTAGGCTGTTCTCTCAAATTGAATTTCAAAATATTACCCCGCCCCTCCTCATTTACATTACGTAGAGAAGAGGTGTTTTGTAGTTCACAGAAAAAGATGATAGCATCGTTCAAGATATGAGGAATTTACAAGCACACTGGATTTCTGGCAGGATCAAAAGACATTTTTTCAGGGCTTGTAGAAAATGTACAGTATATGGATTGTCACCCAACTGCTGTCAAACTTAAAAGCTCTCTTTGCCTTCTTCTGTAGTGCCCTTCTTCCCGAACCGGCCCGTTTCCAATGCAATTGATGGTAGGTGACATATATATATATATACATAGATTTGGGACAGAGAGAGAACCTCTATCCATTTAATACTATAAGATTAAGCAGGATTGCCACACCTTAATCCTAAAGTCCAAAAATATATGGTAATTCCATTGTGATTATCCAAAGACATCCCTAATAAGTGTATCCAATTCAATTCTTTTACAAAAATGTTTATTGAGGTTTTCAAAGAAACAAAGATGCAAATAGACATTGGTGAAAATGGGTGCCAATGAGACTATGAAATACAAAGAGATGGAGGAAATGGGCCAATAGGCCTATTGTTACAAAGGCCATATAAAGACAGAAGGGCGATACAACAGAAACCACACGTGGTATTGCAAAGAAAATCTCAGGTACGTGGAATTGGAACGTCAGACATGATGTTCGCAACCCAGAGGGAGAGGGTGAGCCAGGTTTTCCAAACAAGCCAGCACAAGTGAGAGGGGCTGAGGAAAGCCCAAAACCGAAAAAAAAGGAATAAAAAAAGGGTCAATAAAAAAAAAAAAAGAGGAGAGAAGAAGGGGGAAGAAAGGATAAAAAGGGGGGGGGGGGGGTAAATGGAATCTCGTGGGATACAACTATAGTTCCGTGGCAGAGAGTCACATATATTTATGAAATTTCTTTCAGGAGTTTACGGATACCCCCTTCATCAAGGATTCAAATATTGGTAGATTTCAAAATTTGGACACTGGAGTATAAGAGGCTATCCAGCATGCTCCTCAGCAGATTCCTCTTTTGGCTTTTACTAATATTTCAAGCCCTGAGGAAGACCTGAAAAAAGGGTACAAAAAAAGGTAGAAAGTAAAAAGGTTGTGAAATGCTGCTGTAGGCCCTTCTACACCCTTCTATACAAGCTGCCTGTCCAGTGTAAATGCACTCCTATCTTCCAACCCCAATCTAACCCGTAGAGTTAGACTTACCTTGGAGGTCCCTCACCATCTACCTATTGTTTTGTCAAGCTTTTAAAGTGAATGTAAAGGAATTTTTTTTTTAAATAACAAACAAGTCTCACTTACCTTCTCTGTGTAATGGTTTTGCACAGAGCTGCCCTGATCCTTCTCTTTTTGGGTCCCCTGCTGGTGCTCCTGACTTTTCCCTCCTTCCAAGTGCCCTTATAGCAAGCTGCTAGCTATGGGGGCACTCATGCGGGCTCAATCCCAACATTGACACACACAATGTAGCTCGGCTCCGCTCTCCCCTCCCAGACTGTGATTCACAGCAGCCAGAGCCAATGGCTCCCACTGCTGCCTCCATGTCCAGTGAGGAGAGAGAGAGAGAGAGAGAGAGAGAGGAGAGAGGAGAGAGCTGCTGCTCTCGGGCACAGCACTGGATCAAGAACAGGCTAAGGCTCAACTTCTTTTAAACTTTTTGCAGTGTATGTTGTGTTCACCCAATTATCTCTTCCACATTTCCTGTAGATTCAGCACAACAGCAACAGCAGAATTCACATGGTAGGCAAAAATTATTTTATACTGTATAAAGAATACGTACGTATATCCTTTTTAAGATCTTTTTTCTTTATTTGCTTATCTACCTATATAAGTTTGTTGGTTTACTTTTTGACTAGGGTACAGCTTTAATTAATTCTTATAGGCATTTATACAATGTTCTACAGACTAGACATTCCCATCAGTTCATGCCCCCATGAACTTAAAATCTAAGGTCCCTATCTCACATACTAGGGCCAATTTCTCAGCATGTCTTTGGCATGGAGGAGGAAACTAAAATGTCCTAAAGAGACCCATGCAAGCATGGGTAGAACATGCAATTTCTATGCAGATAGTGCCCTGCCCAGGATTAAAACCAAGGACCCAGTGTCGTGAGGCAGAAGTGCTAAGCACTACGCCACTATGATGTCTGCTCAATACCATTCCTGATAAGTACTTTGATTGAAGACTAATTCCGGCCAAAACTTTTTTTTCTAGTTTGGGTAGAATGGGAATCTCTGTCAAATGTGTGTCCTCATTTGGGAAACTTCACATCAATCCCTGTCTATTTGAAAGGTGTCAGATAGGACAGGTACTAAGGAAAAAAAAATCTCTCCTTTTTAACTAGACAGTACAGAAAGTGATAGGATATTGCCCTAATGGGGACATAGACAGCAATCAAAACACATTTTCTAGTAGATATGAAGAAGGGTTGGAAACTTGGCCAGTATTTTGTTGTCAGTTTAGTCCCCGTGAAGGAGATTTCCCCTTGCTTCCTGTTGTCAAACAAAACAAGAAGAGTAGGGAGATTCTCCTCAAATGATTCTAATCTATTCAGACTTCCTTGGGCCAAACCATGTTGAAGGAACATCAATTCCTAAGGTCAATGCTCTTGCTGTGTGAAAAAAAATGCACACTGGACTTGATCTACAGAAGGATTATAATAGGGCACCTTTTATAAATATGAAAAAAACATACAATAGATCTCAGCTATGATGCTAATCTATGCAGACATCCTTGGGCCAACCCATGTTGAAGGAACATGGATTCCTAATGTTGAAGGAACATGGATTCCTAATGCCAATGCTCTTGGTGTGTGAAAAAAAAAGCACACATGACTTGATCTATGGAAAAAGATGATGGAGGTGGGGGACTATGATGCTAATCTATGCAGACATCCATGGGTCAACCTATATTAAGGGAACATGGATTCTTAAGGGAAAGTTCTTGGTGTGTGAAAAAAATGCACACATGACTTGATCTCCCATAGGATTATGATGGGGGTAGGGGACGTTTTATAATTATGAATAAACATATGATAGATAGCTTTAGTCACCATGATAGAGATTTCCCCTTTCTTCTTGTCCAGGGGACAGTTGTCAGACAGAACAGGAAGAGTAGAGAGATTCTCCTCAACTATGATTCTAATCTATTCAGACATCCTTGGGCCAACCCATGTTGAAGGAACATCGATTCCTAAGGCCAATGCTCTTGCTGTGTGGAAAAAAATGCACACTGGACTTGATCTCCCATAGGATTATGATGAGGGTAGGGGACGTTTTATAATTATGAATAAACATATGATAGATAGCTTTAGTCACCATGAAAGAGATTTCCCCTTTCTTCTTGTCCAGGGGACAGTTGTCAGACAGAACCAGAAGAGTAGAGAGATCTCCTCAACTATGATGCTAATCTATTCAGACATCCTTGGGCCAACCCATGTTGAAGGAACATCGATTCCTAAGGCCAATGCTCTTGCTGTGTGGAAAAAAAATGCACACTGGACTTGATCTACAGAAGGATTATAGAAGGCCACCTTTTATAAATATGAAAAAAACATACAATAGATCTCCTCAACTACGATGCTAATCTATGCAGACATCCTTGGGCCAACCCATGTTGAAGGAACATGGATTCCTAATGTTGAAGGAACATGGATTCCTAATGTTGAAGGAACATGGATTCCTAATGTTGAAGGAACATGGATTCCTAATGTTGAAGAAGCATGGATTCCTAATGTTGAAGGAACATGGATTCCTAATGTTGAAGGAACATGGATTCCTAATGTTGAAGGAGCATGGATTCCTAATGCCAATGCTCTTGGTGTGTGAAAAAAAAAGCACACATGACTTGATCTATGGAAAAAGATGCTGGGGGTGGGGGACCTTTTATAATTATGAATAAACATACAATGGGAAGCTTTTTAATCTATATAAATTAAGTCAAGAGAGAACAATGGTCTTGGGCGGCAAGTACTTTTTTTTCTACTGAGAAGGCCTTGATACCAAAGAAACAAATTAAACCACGAGTAAAAAGTAAGTAAGTAAATAATGGAAGGCTGTAAAATGTATACTGTACTACATCCCATTATATGTAGAGGAATGCTAGGTGTCCTCCGACCATTTTTTTATTTTTTGTGGACATTTAATCAGTATTAACAAATCTCCCAACAATTTCACAGTATGTGGTGTGTTCTGCAGAGTGTATCACATGAAATTCAAATGGCCACCCAATTACCGTCATACTAAACTGATCTATTTACTTTTTTTTTTTTTTTGGTAGAATCCTTCGAACAGGACCAGCAGGTTTCATATGAAAATGATGGTAGGCAAAAAAACAATTATTTATATATATATTAATACGTATATTCTTTAGTTCATTTTGTATATTGAAATTTATTTGAAAATGAACGTAAGTGGAAAATTAGCTAAGTATATTACGTTAGTTCTTTTTTTTTTCATTTTTCATTAATGGCTAATGTTAGACTTTAATTACTGTGATTCTTTTTTTTAGCTGTTAATTAAAGCAAAATACTGCATGGATCTTGATGTTCTTCCTTTCTTGGGTTAATTTATATATGATTGTAGTAAATAAAAAATAATTATGATTTGAAAGTATATCTAAGTCCATAACTTTTTTTTACATAATTATGTTGAAAAAAGACAGAAATTCAACCAATAGAAAGAAAATAAATAACATAAATAAATATAAAACCTTCATATACAGAATCATATGCGCACAGTTGCTACTGAGGAAGGCAAAAAAACTATAAAGCATGGTCCAATTGGCTCTAGTGAGGGGAAAATACCTTTCTCCCTGATTTCCCAGAAAGCAATTGGATTTTCCCTGGATCAACAATCTCTGATGTTACTGTATTACTATAATGCCCCGTACACACGATCGGACATTCCGACAACAAAATCCATGTTTTTTTCCGACAGATGTTGGCTCAAACTTGTCTTGCATACACACGGTCACACAAATCTTTTCGGAAATTCCGAACATCCAGAACGCGGTGACGTACAACACGTATGACAGCACTAGAAAAAGGAAGTTCAATAGCCAATGCGGCTCTTCTGCTTGATTCCGAGCATGCGTGGAACTTTGTGCGTCGGAATTGTGCACACACGATCGGAATTTACGACAACGGATTTTGTTGTCGGAAAATTTGAGATCCAGATCTCAAATTTTGTGTGAGGGAAATTATGATGGAAAATGTCCGATGAAGCCTACACACGGTCGGAATTTCCGACAACAAGCTCCCATCGAACATTTTTTCGCCGGAAATTCCAACCGTTTGTACGGGGCATAAATGTCAATATCCATTTATTTTTTGTGTATTTAGGAATGCATTTCTCCTTCATCTCTATGGTCAGCCAATGGAACTGTCCCGGGCTCCACAGTGGAACGTGAGAGCTCAGGAATGTGGTAGAAGGCAACGTGGGCACCTTCAGCCCCATATAAAAGCAATCCAGCAGCTCTACAACCGGTTGGCTTTCTATAACATTTTTCAACATTGCAGGCTGACAAGATTGATAATGGGGTCATGACTGCTGCGGCAGCCATGGCCCCTGGACAGGGTCCCAGTGAGTCCATTGGACCCAGGCAACACTACCATAAAAAAAATGAGGCTAATGAGGGACGGGTTTTTGGAACTAGAATAGGTCTGGTTGAACGGAGCCTCTTTAACCCTCAGGAGTTATTTAAATCCATTGCTCCTTTAAAACCACCAAAAACCACTCTTATTTCCATACTGACTACAATACATTATGAGATGCCAACATGTTGGCCGAAATCTTCAACTTTGTTCTGAAATTTCAAGAAATGAAAACTCAATTTGAATTATTCCTTTAAGCATTCTAGCCATGATTCAGCTTTATGACTGATATAGATGCTATATTAAGAAATGTTATTAATACGGACTGATTTTTTCTTTTCCCCAGACAGTATTCTTTATCCATTTGGGGAAGAGCAGGGTGACAAGGTAACCCCAGTAGGGGATGATGCCTGCTCCGAACAAGAACATCTCGATGAAGTGTTTAAATTCTTTGGGAAATCTTACAAATGTCTGTATGTAAGTACAGCTTTATTTAAAGTGAAACTGTTTCCTAAAAATAATTTCCAGGCAGATATAAAAGACACACCTGCATGCAGTTCTGTATTAATTCATAAATTATTAAATGTATTTTTTTTTTTAATGCATCTAATATAAATGCTAGACTTGGCATTCGCCTCTTACAATCCCCTGTAAAGCAGTACTCAAACTGGGAGGGGGCAGGGGGGGGGGGCAGGACTGGGAGAAAATTAGGTGTTCTGCCTGGAAATATGCTTAGAAGCAGAACATTGACAGTGAGCAGGGAGATTGCCCCATCACTCTGCTGCTGCTCCTTCATAGTCCGGTCAACAGCATGTATGTTTTCAATGCAACTAGTAGAAATGCTAGACTTGGCATCATAGGCGTGCGCACAGGGTGTGCCAGGTGTGCCTGGGCACACCCTAATCATGCTGTGCTGTACAGATTTCCCCTGCTGCTTGAATGCAGAGAAAGAGACTGGGGAATCTGTGTCCTCAGTCCCTTTCTCTGTCCTAAAAGTGAGACATCAGGGGACTGATATTTCACCAAAGCTCCTAAAAAATTGTAAAAAAAAAAGTAATAAAAAATGATTGTAAAAGAAGAAGAAGAAGGTTATAATAAAAAATATAAAAATAAACTACTGACACCAATCTCTGCCCTACTGACACTGTCCACTTCTCTACTGACACCGTCCACTGCCCTACTGACACTGTCCACTTCTCTACTGACATCATCCACTGCTCTACTGACACCGTCCACTGCCCTACTGACACTGTCCACTGCTCTACTGACACCATCCACTGCTCTACTGACACCGTCCACTGCCCTACTGACACTGTCCACTGCTCTACTGACACCATCCACTGCTCTACTGACACTGTCCATTGTCCTACTGCCCATATATACACACACGCATGTGTGTTTGAGCTTTGGGGTGCACACCCTAATACAGTAGGCTGCGCACACCTATGCTTGGCATTAGCCTCTTACAATCCCCTGTAAAGCAGCACTTTCTGCCTTGAGTTCCACATCAACTGTATCAGGGGAAGCTGATTGGCCTGGTTGTGCCATGTCCTGGTAAATTCCGGGGCTGCATGGACAGAAAGGCAAATCCATTGGCAGCACCTTTATATGTATTTCATCTGTATATTTAGCTGTTTGCCCAGAGTTAAGCTTTGCGGCACCTTCCTCTACTTTAAGTTCTGGATAGGTCTCCTTCGAGGTTACCTGGAAGTCCCTCGAGGTGGGCACACTCAGCAAGCTGGCCTAGGCTGGAATTCTGACATACCAAGCATTCTCCATCCTGCGGTGCCATGCAGGTTCCTCCCCACTGGGCAAATTTAATTGATAAGCTTTTCTTTTACAGGTGTGCAACAATGGCGTGATCTCCTTCAATACTGCAGTGTCGCAATACACACCTGATGCATTCCCTTTGACAGATGGGCAAGTCTTTATCACACCATTCTGGGGGGATGTAGATAATGAGTTGGGAGGACTTGTATACTACAAAGAGACCAAAGATCCCGCCACTCTGCAAAAGATCACATCCGATATGGCCAAACATCTCCCACACCTTCATTATGTTGCAAAGTGGGCCTACATCGCCACCTGGCATGACG
Organism: Lithobates clamitans; assembly: GCA_037952925.1. Classification (NCBI taxonomy): domain Eukaryota; kingdom Metazoa; phylum Chordata; class Amphibia; order Anura; family Ranidae; genus Lithobates; species Lithobates clamitans. The sequence goes on from JBBGZY010000837.1 coordinate 1,965,578, forward strand.
TGGTCTTTTATGGGGCAGCTGTTAGAAAAGTAAGTGTCTCCTAACGGGACTTGTAAATTTTCTCTACAGCGGCTACAACTGCACACAAAAAAAATGAATGATATAGGTCCTAAAACTATATATGAACCTACTGTCTCAACTATACAATGCTTCGGTGTTGACTTGTGTGGAATGCGCTCTGTTTGAATTGCCTTGATTCTAATGACAGACAAATGGATCTTAAAATATGGGTTGAGTTGGGTTGGGCTTACCCAGATAACAAGGATAACTTGCCACAAATTTGTGGCAGTGTTGAATTATAAGCCTGGTAACTTGCTACACATGAAGCACAAGTTCTAATCGACACTTTTCCAATTTGTAGCAAATTTGCGCGGCAAGTCTCTAGCAAGTGCAACGTTGCAGTGGTGAGTCTATAGCAGTGATGGCGAACCTTGGCACCCCAGATGTTTTGGAACTACATTTCCCATGATGCTCACCTACACTGCAGAGTGCATGAGCATCATGGGAAATGTAGTTCCAAAACATCTGGGGTGCCAAGGTTCCCCATCACTGGTCTATAGCAAGAGCTCTGCAGGTCTACAGCATGACAATTCAGCCACAGTGACCCCCTGTGGTGGGATGACTATTTCACAACATAACTGAACCAGAACTTGCAGCAGACTTGCAGAATGTTTGCAAAAAAAAAAAGTTGAAATCTTGAGTCATGCAATGCGGACTTGCTGCAATTGTGCAAAAAACTTGTAAAGCCTGGCAGGTCTAGCAATAGCTTAGCAAGTCATTTTCAAACTTGCAGCACAATTGCTTGCTATCTGGGTATTTACGATTGGATAGACGTTGATTCTAATTACAAATTAGGGGTATACATACGGTATAGTCTAATTACAAATTGAGATGTTAAAATGGGGAGATGATGAGGTGCAGGCAAGTTGGGAGAGGTGGTCTACTCTATGCTATCACATCATCATTCTCATTAGGCATAGATTCTAATTACAAATTAAGGGTATACATACTGTATAGTCTAATTACAAATTGGGATGTTAAAATGGGGATATGATGGGGTGCAGGCAAGATGGGAGAGGTGGTCTACTCTATGCTATCACATCATCATTCTCATTAGGCATAGATTCTAATTACAAATTAAGGGTATACATACTGTATAGTCTAATTACAAATTGGGATGTTAAAATGGGGAGATGATGAGGTGCAGGCAAGATGGGAGAGGTGGTCTACTCTATGCTATCACATCATCATTCTCATTAGGCATAGATTCTAATTACAAATTAAGGGTATACATACTGTATAGTCTAATTACAAATTGGGATGTTAAAATGGGGAGATGATGAGGTGCAGGCAAGATGGGAGAGGTGGTCTACTCTATGCTATCACATCATCATTCTCATTAGGCATAGATTCTAATTACAAATTAAGGGTATACATACTGTATAGTCTAATTACAAATTGGGATGTTAAAATGGGGAGATGATGAGGTGCAGGCAAGATGGGAGAGGTGGTCTACTCTATGCTATCACATCATCATTCTCATTAGGCATAGATTCTAATTACAAATTAAGGGTATACATACTGTATAGTCTAATTACAAATTTGGATGTTAAAATGGGGATATGATGGGGTGCAGGCAAGATGGGAGAGGTGGTCTACTCTATGCTATCACATAGTGGTGTTTATATGCAGGCAGAAGTCATAGGTGTACCATGGCAGCCTATAAAACGCTGACATACTAGCAGTTGCTACCACTGGATGGGGTTGGATGGTGCGCCTAGCGGTACTAACTTTTCGGACAGTATGGGCCCATGGAAAAATGCCCAAAATACAAGCAGACTGCATTCCGAACGTTCATCTCTTATAGAGTTTTATAGGCTGCCAGAAACAGGACAGTGTCTTCTGTACGCACCTAAACACAGGACTAAGCGTCCGGTGTGCACGAGGCCAAATACAAACAAATACTAAGGCCTTCTGTTGACTCCCATTAGGTGGGTCCCAGCAAATTGCATCCATGCTTGTGGGATTACCGAAGAATTGTCCAACAGAGCATGCCAATCTTTTCATTGTCCTTCGCCCCTGGCATGTGTCCTTTAATCCCTGAAGATGGCAAAATGAGCTGAGATAGTTTTTTGTGCAAATGGCCGCCCCAGATAAAACTATATATCCATATGAGTTTTCCCTAGCAGCTGTCCTGCAATAACGAACAGGTGTCGAGGTTAAATACCACCGGCGGTCCCGCTGGTTAACATGCTAGCAGGATTTTTTCATGAGCGTGTTGCGTTAAAAATGGCAGAGGGTTAATGGTAAACTCTCCTAGGCGTCAGAAAACCAAGATCAGTTGATGAGAAAATAACTGTTAGTAAGATACTTTATTGAGTTGCATTAGAAGAAAACGGAAGCTGACAAATTTCAGGTTCAATGTGCTCCCTTCATCAGGGCTTCAAAGCTGCTACTTTCTTTGGGACAGTCCTTTTCATTATCGATATTTGTACTATTTATCACTGAAAATTGTGTCCCTATAAACTTATCCATACTAGCTGTCAAATTTACTATTTTATTTTATCTATAACTTATAAATTACTCTAATGTACTGTGAGTTTTAGATATCATCATTTTTAGCAAGGGATCCCTTGAGTTCTTTTTAGGGAACCTCTGCCGTAAGAAGGTTGAAAGGCTATATTGTAGGATAGAATTATACAATCTATACAATATATTTTGTTGTTCTTGTCATCCAGAGAAACACATTCCAGGCTGTCCTTACCAGCGATGGATACCAGTATTTCGTCATCCTGAATTACAAGAAAATCCAGTGGACAACTGGAACTGCCAGTGAAGGAAACCCCAACAACGGTTTGGGTGGCACCCCAGCTCAGGTATCACCTAATCACATCAGTACAAATTTAAAAAGGAAATAAACATTCAAGACAGAATTTACAATTCTGATAAATCAGAAATGATTATAAAAGGAATGCATAGTAGTTTGTACATTCTTTCTTCGTCATGGTTATGGCTAATATATACAATTCTTTTGCTAGGTAAATATGACATATAGCCTTTGAAAATATTTTTTTTTCTTGTTTCCATCCAGCAGGTAGTGGGCTCTGGCTCCCCTTTCAGATGTTTCCTGATCCTAATATAGCATCTCTATTGAAAAGAATATCTGTTGCCTACAGAGCTCAATAGCTCAGGCTACGATTTACATGCAAGCAAAACATATTCAGCGCAGTAACTTATTTCCCTCTGTTTCAGATGGGGACCTTCAGATATTTTTCAGTATAATACTAACAGCATCTCTATTAAAAAAAAAAAAAAAAAATCTGTTTCTCACAGAGCTCAAGCTACAATTTATACATAGGCAAAAGTGGAAAATTTCAGCTAAACAGTTCAAAGCAGTGACGTCTCTCCCTCTGTTTCTGATTGTAACCTTCAGATACTTTCCTAACTACTACCAGCATCTCTATTGAATAAAAAGTTGCCTGCAGAGCCTACAGCTCAATAGGTCAAGCTACAATTTACACACAAGAAAAAGCAAGTGATTTCAACAAAATGATTAGGAGTGGTGACTTTTCTCTCTTTCCTTGCTTTCTATTTTTCAGAGGGGGCTACAAAGGCTCAATCAGAGAGAGAATCAGAAAGTAAACAGCTTCTGCTGTTATCTCTTACAAGAGAAGCCTATGAATTCAGTGTCATTGCTTCACCCAGTAGTAGAGTGACCCTATTTCCACACAAAAAAAAAAAAATCATCATGTAAAACAAGAATGATGCAAATCCAGTCTTGCAGAACTATGGCTGCCCCGCTGGCATCCAGTGTTTTCGGGTGGTGGCTATAGCCCTGCAAGAGAACCAAGTTTGAATTCACTGCTCACTGGACTTTTAAGTTTAAGCTTTAAGCTTCTTTATAGGCTGGCTACAGTTAAAATTTCTTAGGTGATTCTTTAGGTTAGGTAGCGACAGGTTTTGTTTCAAAAGTTCAAAAGTTATCCATATAAAAAAAATTACCATTTAAGAAATTAGAATGAATTTAATCTAAATGTCTAATTATTGTCATTATTATTTATAAGTCAATTGCATGTCGTTTTCCCAGGCTGGATTTAACAGCGGCGATGATAAAAACTACGTCAGCATCCCTGGATCCAGAACCAACGAAGTGCTGAAAATCACATCCACATCCAACGTGAACTACCCTGGACGCTGGATATTCCAAGTAGATGAATTCAAGGCTCCAGGAGGCTGCATCTTTCAAGGTATTTGGGAAATTTTGCAAAAGAGAGAATAACTGGCCATGTGGTATTTTTGGGTGAAATTGATTCATTTAATTTTTTTTCTTTTATTCATTTATTTATTTTATTAATATATTATAATATGTTCACAGCTAACATTTTTTTATTTTGTTTCTTTTTTTTTTTTTTTTTTTTTTTTTATAGTCAGATTATTTTTTATCCTTAGTTAGATCACATGAGGGTATTTCAAAATGACCATTTACAGTTAACAAGTCGTGAGTGTAAAGCTACTACTCTGGGTTCCCTGAAACTCTTTAGTACTATGCTGTGAAGAGCATAAAAAGCCTCTAGTATAAATAGACCATAATAGCAGGGTTTCAGATTACATACTTACAGCTGAATGATTCAGACTAGGTACACACTGCCCTCTTTTGTATCTGAAAGTCCCAATATTGCTCTGTAAATAAAATATATCATGGAAGAACCCCATTAACTTATTTGTATTTCAGTCAGATTTTTTCGCTTTTAGTTAGGTTACATTTACAGTAAGGCTACTACACTAGATTTTCTTAAACCTCATTTAGTACTACGCTGTGAATGGCTTAAATAGCCTCTAGCATGAGTAGACCTTAATAGCAGGATTTCAGATTACACACTTACAGTGGAATGACTCAGAGGAGATACACGCCACTCTCCATTGCAAGATTGTTTCATTAAAAAAATGAAAAATCACCTGATAACACTGTAAACATTCAATATTCCAAATATTCCACCTAACTAGTCTTCAAAAATGTCCCCTCCCCCCCCTCCCATCACATATACTGGCTAACCTTTGTAAGAAAGATACTTACCTATGGTCTACCCGCTCCAGTCTGGTCACAAGATCCGGTTCCCCTGTGTCAGCCAGTGGCAGCTGCAGGGGAGAGGATGGAGCGTTGAGAACAGCTGGTAAAGCCTAGGAGCAAAGAGGTCATGCACAGACTTTCTATGACCCATCCATTGTCTGTGGTCCCTTCTCTCCCCTGCAGCCACTGATGGCTGACAGAGGGGAGCCGGATCATGTGAATGGACCAGAGCGGGCTAAAAATAGGTAAATAGAAAAATTTTTCTTATACAGGTGGGTTAGTGTTAGGAGGTTAGGGTTTGCCTGTCCAGCACTACCCCCAAAGGAGCCACTAGATGGGTCCTCTGTTAAGGAGGTTCTTAAGAAGGTCAAGGTAAAGAGCAAGGGCCCTCTGTCTTTCCCTGAAAGACTCCAGTGATCAGCGGTGGGAAGCAGAGGGTGCGTGGATGCTCTGGTCTCCCTTCAGCAGCGGTGCAGATGCTGTGATGTGGACGGTGCCCTGCTGCCCCCCGTTGTGTCCTCGCTCCCAGTCTCAGGATTGGATCTCTGCTGGTATGGTCTCCTGCTGGCAGTCAAATATTCAGACAGAGGTGCTCTCTCTCTCTAACTCCCTTGGTGCGTGCGCAGGGGGTATGCCAGGCACACCCTAATCACCCCGTGTGGTGAAGATTCCCCCTGCAGATATTTCACCAAGCCCCCCAATGGGGCTCCTAAAAAAAATTGTAAAAAAAATAAAAAATAATAAAAAACTACTGACACTGTTAACTGCTCTACTGACACCAACCTCTGCCCTACTGACAAGTCCACTGCTCTACTGACACCAGCCTCTGCCCTACTGACAAGTCCACTGTTCTACTGACACCAACCTTTGCCCTACTGACAAGTCCACTGTTCTACTGACACCAACCTCTACCCTACTGACAAGTCCACTGTTCTACTGACACCAACCTCTACCCTACTGACAAGTCCACTGCTTTACTGACACCAACCTTTGCCCTACTGACAAGTCCACTGCTCTACTGACACCAACTTCTGCCCTACTGACAAGTCCACTGCTCTACTGACACCAACCTTTGCCCTACTGACAAGTTCACTGTTCTACTGACACCAACCTCTACCCTACTGACAAGTCCACTGCTCTACTGACACCAACCTCTGCCCTACTGACAAGTCCACTGCTCTACTGACACCAATCTTTGCCCTACTGACAAGTCCACTGCTCTACTGACACCAACCTCTACCCTACTGACAAGTCCACTGTTCTACTGACACCAACCTCTGCCCTACTAACACCGTCCATGTTTTAATGCATTTGGGGTGCACACTCTAATGCAATAGGCTGCGCACACCTATGAGAGGGCAACTGCACTTTAATAAATCAACCCCTAGATCTCCTTCCCCATACTGCTGTAGCTCAACACCAGGCTACACCTGGAATTCTATTTTAAGTTAAAATGTATCGATACCAATAAATTATGCTGTATAAGGTTTGGTTGTAACATATTCCAGTCCCGGCCTTTAGTTCTACTTTAAGTTATTGGTCGCTGACAACATCCTTTATCCATTTTGCAGCCAAGTTTGCCAGCGAAGGAGTGCCATTCTGGAAAGACTCCATCTGCAGCAGCAAGTGTCTTTGCCAGCATAACAAAGTGACCTGTGTGGCCGAGGCCTGCCCTGCACACAGCACCTGCGAGTTGTTGGGATCCTTCTACACCTGTAAAACCCAAATACAGGTGCCAGAAGTCGATCCAGAACCAGAACCAGAACCAGAACCGCAACCAGGAAAGACCTGCGTCTGAGAACAGCTGTGTCTCTTGGATCTTGGCCGAATCCACCTAAAATTTCAACTTGATCAAATCTCACTTGTGCAATATAGAAGGTCGTAAATTGAGCTTCGGAAAAGGAAAACGTCCAACCTGAAGGCAAATCAGTCACAAAGTGCAATGCTTTTAGGAGAAGCCTCTGATGCAAGCTGCAGAATCCCAAGCTACATACTGGTTCCTGTGACCTGTGGTGGAGCTGAATAGGTTTACCAACATTCCCTGAAACCATTTATGGAAAAGTAGCTTCCACCTGAGGTTTCTCCTGCCTTGTGACTGATTCTTTCAAAAACTTTCATTGTTCTGAATACTTTAATCAGAATAAATCTGAAATCTGATTGATTTATGTTAGCTATTCTTGCAATTGTTTGCTTTGCTTTCATTAAATACAATAAATTGAAATCATTTAGATCAACCGTTGAGATGTCATTAGTTCTTCTTATTGCCAGGTTCACGGCAAGTGAATGTATCATGGAAAATATAGATACAGGTTTTACTGAATTTCATTAAATACACTGAATAGCATGTTTTAAATCACTTAAAGGGTAAGTTCACCTGTACAGAAAAACCTGTAAGGTGAACTTACACAGGACCCCCCCCCCCCCAGTCCTGCTGACCTGGAGCACGACGATAGATATCCCGCTATGAGCCCTGGTATAGCCGCGTCACCGGAACAGGGCTTAGAAATCCCCCTAAATCCCCTAGTAAGCTTATTATCCAAAATGTACCCCATTAGGAGGTGTGTTTAGGAGCATTCGGATTGGTCGGCGCCGTCACATGGGATTTTAGAAGTAATCAGAACCATAAAAGGCATTTAGGGGCCAATGACATTCCCTCTCTAAAAAGGTTATTAGGGTTTGGAATGATCTGTTCTCTGTTCCAACTAGTGGTCAAAATATGGTATCGTTTTCTGAAACCCCTCCGAAAAATTATACTGCAGTTTGGCCATTAGATGGGATTGAGATCATAGGAATTAATCATAGGAATAAATCATAGGAATTAATCTATTAGAGAAAATACAGGGAAAATGCATCCACCCTGCATGAATGTGTGTGACATTTGTCCAAGAAATGTTTTATAAAGAGACCCCTTTAGGCCTCTTGCACGCTGCAGCTTGAAAAAGCTCAGTACAGCTTATTGTTTTACAATATTAGTACAGCCCATTAATTGTAATGTGCCTATGAACACAGGCGCGTAAACAAGCGCCATGTATTCTTCAGTAAAAAAATAATAGAAGAATCATTTTTGGTCAGTAATTTACGCCTCATATGCGCATTCACGTACGTTTGCGCCCAAATTCATACAGCGTGTCCATTGACATTGCCTACATGGTGACATGTTTCTGCGCATGTGCAGAAATGTGCACGAAAATTCCACAAACGCATATGCGCGAAAAAACATTAAAAAAAAAAAAGGCCTGAAAAAGTAGATGCTCAGACAGGAGTATCGTGTGCAAGAGGCCTTGGTGTCATTTTAGATGGTTTATAGCATAAAATTTATACTTTTGATTTATATTAAAAGTATAGTAAAAGTATTCTTGTTTAAAAAAAAAAAATTAACACTGGTCAAAGTAGAAAAGAACGCATTTTTTACATCTTTTTAAATAATATTACCAAAAGAAAGCCTAACTTGTCTCCCAAAAAAATAGTGTGTGCATTATTTTATTATCTTAAGAATAGCCAAAGTTATCACTGAATAAACAGGCCCATAGTGGAAATTTAAAAATTGCTCTGGTCTATTAGGAGAATAAGGGTAAAATTGACAAAGCAGTTAAATAAAAATCCTAATCTGCTTTATATTAATTTATTTTTTGTTTTTATGAAAAAAAATTGTATTCACTTACCTTGAAGCAGTGGCGTCGCTAGGGGGTAGCTTTTGGGGCTATAGCCCTGAATCTGGGGCCCATAGCCCAGAGTCTCTGCAGGGGTCCCCAAGGGGAGGGGAGGCTCTCTGGGGACCCTGATGTAAGTGGGGGGGCTCTCTGAGGACCCTGATTTTAAGAGGGAGGCTCTCTGGTGACCCTGATTTCTCTGGTGATCCTGATTTAAGGGGGAGGCTCTCTGGGGACCCTGATGTAAGTGGGGGGCTCTTTGGGGACCCTTATGCAAGGGGGAGGCTCTCTGAGGACTCTGATGTAAGGAGGAGGCTTTCTGGGGACCCTGATGTAAGGGGGGCTCTCTGGGGACCCTGATGTAAGGGGAGCTCTCTGGGGACCCTGATGTAAGGGGGGCTCTCTCGGGACCCTGATGTAAGGGGAGCTCTCTGGAGACCCTGATGTAAGAGGGGGGCTCTCTGGGGATATAAACACGAACACACACGTATATTACTGTATATACATGTGTATGCCCGGCCAAGCTTATGACTTTCTTTACTACACTGCTATGGGCTCTAGCCCCAGATCTTTTGTAGACCTAGCAATGCCCCTGCCTTGAGGTATACCAAGCCAACACACTACAGCACTACAGGGATAGCAAAAGTGCCAGAAGTGGGTAGATACCAACTGATACCAACATGAACATACCAACTGAACTGATACCAACCTGAACATACCAACTGAACTGAACTGAACTGATACCAACCTGCACATGTGTTAGCAATAAGTCATGGTTTCAAGAAGAGGGCTTAAAAAAAAAAGCAAAACTTTCTTTGTAAGACATCAATTAATACAAAGGGTTACCATGCAATTGAATGCCCGCAATTCCGAATTTGGATTTCAATTTTCAAGAGTGTGTTTCTCATTTCTCTACATTTCTATTTGGAAAATGAGTGGTATTTGTGCATTTACTCCACCTTGGAAGCAATACCAGGACTTGATAATGAGTATGGAACAGCAATAAATATGGGTATCAGGATCAGAGATGTTTTTAACGACCATAGTAAAAAAAAAAAAAAAAAAAAGTAACACTTCTGCACCATGAATAGTCTTTTGATGGTACCTGAGAGTCAATGAAAGTCCAAATCTGGTTGCAGCTATTTTGAAAATGAACCAGGTAATGCATGCAGCTTGGGAAACCAAAAATATTTATTAAAATGCTTTATTAGACATAAGAGCAAAAAAAAAAAGACAAAATGTACTGTAAGACGGTAGGTCGCTCTGTACACAGTCATATGCCAAGGTGGAGTACTGGCGCTGCAGCCAGTGGTGCAGTGAAGATGTCAACTCAAACCTACTCTACCCACTATGGAAGATGGAGAGGCCGGAAAGAGGCAACACATTTCAGGGACAGGTCCCCCTTTCTCAAGCCTGAAAGAACACTGAGATTGGGCTTTCTAAACTAGGGCTGCTGAGAATTAACTTCTAATATGCTGTGATAATTCACCATATTACCAAGAGAATTTGGAAAATAGAGACTTTTGGGAAAAGCTGACGGGATCTCTCAGCAATAAACATTCTCTAAATAAAAAAAAATCTATAAAACTGAGTGGTAAATTAAAATGTAATTATAATAATAAAATAACATAAAATTATTTTTCTTAGTAGGGTAACTGAAATAAAAGGAGAGAAGGTTATTGGAAAATTGCACAGTTGAAAAAAATTTACATGAGCTATAACAAAAAAAATTATAAAATAAAAAAATCTATATAAATATAAAAAATATATTTTAATACATTGATAAAATAAAGAAATTTAAAAAAAAATAAGTCATTGGGGTATGCAACATTATTCAGCATTTAAACAAAATAATAGTACATGACAGACCAACCTGCAGAGGGCAGCAGATTGCCAGTGAACAGTATATTCTCTGCTCAGGACAACCAAGAATGAACGAGAGGATACTTTATATCAGAATACTTCCAATTGTTGCAATTTACTACACTATATATTACAAAATAGATTTAGAATTTTCATTCTGGTCTTTTGGGGTCCATGCTATTTAACAAAAATATTGTATATGTTTCTTTTTTGGCATAATCTTGGAAACTACTCTTTATTTGTAAACTTATCATGATGACCTGAATGTCATCTAACACAAAATCCTTTTTTTTAAACAGAGAATATTGTTGCATACAAAAATCACTATTATCATTTATTCATATTATTTTATGTTATTTAGATTTTCATTTATTATTATTTCATTAGATTATTATTATAGAATTTGTATTGTTTTATCAGTGGAGGGGAGGTTATTGGAAATTTAAAAACTGTTTCGTAAATTCCACACAAGATATATACAGTATCTCACAAAAGTGAGTACACCCCTCACATTTTTGTAAATATTTTATTCTATCTTTTCATATGACAACTTTGCTACAATGTAAAGTAGTGAGTGTACAGCTTGTTAAATGCCGCGTACACACGATCGGACATTCCGACAACAAAATCCTGGATTTATTTCTGACGGATGTTGGCTCAAACTTGTCTTGCATACACACGGTCACACAAATGTTGTCGGAAGTTCCGAACGTCAAGAACGCGGTGACGTACAACACGTACGACGAGCCGAGAAAAATGAAGTTCAATAGCCAGTGCGGCTCTTCTGCTTTATTCCGAGCATGTGTGGAATTTTGTGCGTCGGAATTGAATACACACGATCGGAATTTCCGACAACGGATTTTGTTGTCAGAAAATTTGAGATCCAGCTTCCGACAACAAATGTCCGGTGGAACCTACACACGGTCGGAATTTCCGACAACAAGCTCACATCGAACATTTGTTGTTGGAAATTCCGAGGGTGTGTACACAGCATAACATGTAAATCTGTTGTCCCCTCAAAATAACTCATAACACACAGCCAGGGGCGGACTGACCATTCGGGCACTAGGGCAGTGCCCGAGGGCCCCAAGGCCACTAGTATGTAAAAATCTGTGGTTTTTTTACATCTGTCCCTGAAATGTCCCTTGCCGGCATCATTTTGCTGTGAAAATCCCGAAGCTATAACTTCCCCGCCTCTGCACTGCCTCCTCAGCCAATAGGAACACAGTGTGCATGCCCCCTTACCCACCGCGGCTCATTTGATTTCAGAGCAGGAGATGTGGACTGCTGGAGGAGAGGAGAGGGAGGAGGGGACACAGCCTGCAGTGTGGGGTGGACTGCAAACTGCTGGAAGGTAAGCTTGCTGAGCTGAACTGAGTGTATTTTTGCTCTAGCAGAGCTCCTCCTCTCTCTGAAGCTGTTAGATCTATTTTCTGTGTGAGAAGTGCCATGCTTCTGGAGGAAGAACATGTTCTGAACTTCTCCCTCAATCTCTACTACCCTGTCTACACATTACCTGCCCACCACTACACAGGTACAGTCCCCTCCTCTCCCACATTACCACCTAATGTGTCTGTGAGCTGCTGGGGCACTACAAGTTCCAGCATGTCAGGAGATGGGGTCAACAGTGTCAGGCTGATTTTTGGGTGAACAGTGCTGGTGTGTGTCTGTGTGTATATGTATACTGTGTGTCTATGCCTATATGTATATATGTATACTGTGTGTCTATGTCTATGTGTGTATATGTATACTGTGTATCTATGTGTGTATATATGTATACTGTGTGTCTATGTGTGTATATGTATACTGTGTGTCTGTGTGTATATATGTATACTATGAGTCTATGTGTGTATATATGTATACTATGTGTCTGTGTGTATATATGTATACTGTGAGTCTATGTGTGTATATGTATACTATGTGTCTGTGTGTATATATGTATACTGTGAGTCTATGTGTGTATATGTATACTATGTGTCTGTGTGTATATATGTATACTATGAGTCTATGTGTGTATATGTACACTGTGTGTCTGTGTGTATATATGTATACTGTGAGTCTATGTGTGTATATGTACACTGTGTGTCTGTGTGTATATATGTATACTGTGAGTCTATGTGTGTATATGTATACTATGTGTCTGTGTGTATATATGTATACTATGAGTCTATGTGTGTATATGTACACTGTGTGTCTGTGTGTGTATATATGTATAATGTGAGTCTATGTGTGTATATGTACACTGTGTGTCTGTGTGTATATATGTATACTGTGAGTCTATGTGTGTATATGTACACTGTGTGTCTGTGTGTATATATGTATACTCTGTGTCTATGTGTACAGTGGGGCAAAAAAGTATTTAGTCAGCCACCAATTGTGCAAGTTCTCCCACTTAAAAAGATGAGAGAGGCCTGTAATTGTCATCATAGGTATACCTCAACTATGAGAGACAAAATGTGGAAACAAATCCAGACAATCACATTGTCTGATTTTTGAAAGAATTTATTTGCAAATTATGGTGGAAAATACTTAAGCCAGTACATGTCCGTGCCCATCTGAGGTTTGCTAGCAAGCATTTGGATGATCCAGAAGAGGATTGGGAGAATGTCATATGGTCAGATGAAACCAAAGTAGAACTGTAGAACTCATTGTGTTTGGAGGAGAGAGAATGCTGAGTTGCAACCAAAGAACACCATACCTACTGTGAAGCATGGGGGTGGCAACCTCATGCTTTGGGGCTGTTTCTCTGCAAAGGGAACAGGGCGAATGATCCGTCTACATGAAAGAATGAATGGGGCCATGTATTGTGAGATTTTGAGTGCAAACCTCCTCCCGTCAGCAAGGACATTGGAGATGAAACGTGGCTGGGTCTTTGAGCATGACAATGATCCCAAACACACCGCCCGGGCAACAAAGGAGTGGCTTCGTAAGAAGCATTTCAAGGTCCTGGAGTGGCCTAGCCAGTCTCCAGATCTCAGCCCTATAGAAAACCTTTGGAGGGAGTTGAAAGTCCGTGTTGCCCAGCGACAGCCCCAAAACATCACTGCTCTAGAGGAGATCTGCATGGAGGAATGGGCCAACATACCACCAACAGTGTGTGACAACCTTGTGAAGACTTACAGAAAACGTTTGACCTCTATCATTGCCAACAAAGGATATATAACAAAGTATTGAGATGAACTTTTGATATTGACCAAATACTTATTTTCCACCATAATTTGCAAATAAATTCGTTTTATTCCAATCCTCTTCTGGATCATCCAAATGCTCGCTAGCAAACCTCAGACGGGCCCGGACATGTACTGGCTTAAGTATTTTCCACCATAATTTGCAAATACATTCTTTCAAAAATCAGGCAATGTGATTGTCTGGATTGGTTTCCACATTTTGTCTCTCATAGTTGAGGTATACCTATGATGACAATTACAGGCCTCTCTCATCTTTTTAAGTGGGAGAACTTGCACAATTGGTGGCTGACTAAATACTTTTTTGCCCCACTGTATGTGTGTATATGTATACTGTGTGTGTGTCTATGTGTATATATGTATACTGTGTGTCTATGTGTATGTGTGTATATTTATACTGTGTGTCTATGTCTATGTGTATATATGTATATTGTGTGTCTATGTGTATGTGTGTATATGTATACTGTGTGTGTCTATGTGTATGTATACTGTGTGTGTATGTATGTATACTGTACGATCCATGTGTGCCTACTTCCGCTAAACGCAAGTCGATCTAACAATCCCATGGCCGTGAAAAATCCACTTGTTGCCATACGGAGGCAGCTGAATGGTGAACTGCAGAGCTCGGCCTCGGATCAGGCAGCAGGGCAGGGCTGGGCACACACCTGTGCAGTGATATCATGGCACACATCAAGCATGGCTTTTATTAACATGCCCCACTGCCAGATCTGAGGCCAACCACAGCAGTTCACTATTCCACTGGCTCTACAACTCACTTGCGCAGTTCAGAGGCTGCAACAAGTGGATTTTTTTTTTTTCTAATTTAAAGGCCTTTTCCTGATAGCTACCTGCCACACCAAGCACTAAGGTGCAAAGGTGTGTGTAAGGGGACACTGATAGAAGGTGACACACTGGGGGGGGGCTCTGCCATGTGATATTTCAGTTTTTCTTTTTTAATAAATCTGCAAAAAATGTCAACAGTTCTGTGTTTTTCTGTCAATATGGGGTGCTGTGTGTACAATATGGGGTGCTGTGTGTACATTAATGAGGAAAAAAATGAACTTAAATGATTTTAGCAAATGGTTGCAATATAACAAAGAGTAAAACATTTAAGGGGGTCTGAATACTTTCCGTCCCCACTGTATATAGACTTGAGAGAGGGGGAACCTGCCGCCGAAACACATCTCCTAGAACAATGGTTCTCAACTCTGTGGAAACCATTGCCCAGTAATTTCTTCCAAAAAATCTGCATGCCCTAACAGTAATAGAAATGTATTGAAATTTTGGAAGTCTCTGAATTGGGGTTGTGGAGGAGGTTAGGGGACTCTACAGTAGATCTATTTACGCTGTAGGGGATGAGGATTCTTGAAAGAGCTGGTGGGTAACTCTGGTAAAAGCTTCTCTGGAGAGAGATCGGGATCTGTCTAGGAAGCCAGGGACTTTTCAGAGGCACTTTTGGAAACTAGAGGGCACTGCTGGAGGCTCTGCAGCAAGCTAGGGGGCACTGCTGGGTGTACTGTGGCATGTTGGATGGCACTGTGGGAGCTGAGGACTCTTAGGGGGCCTGAGGCACTGTGAGAAGTTGAGGGGCACTGCAGCCCAAGATGGGAGGGTGGATGACACTTTGGAAGCTGGGAGGCATTGTGGCAGGTTAGGGGATCTGCAGCTGGCTTGCGGCCATGGCCCAAAGGTTGAGAACCACTAGCCTAGGATACTACTACTTCTACTACTACAAAGTGTAATACTGCTACTACTACTCTGATCCACAGCCACTATCAGGCAGGAGCTCCAGCGTAGAGTCCTGGGCATGCACCACACTATATACTTTTCCTGGCCTGTCAGCTTTCTGAAGTTGGTGGAGGATTATTGAGCAGCCATCTATATTGCACCACTTCGCTAGTGTCAATATCCCCCCTTGCCTTGGCATATGGCTCTGTACTTTATCTTTTTTTTATTTTTACTCTTATCTTTAAAGGAGAAGTATCGCCAAAGCTGGTTTGGCTGTACTTCTCCTGAGCATCACAGGAGCGCAGATCGTTTTGCACTTCTGTGACCCATTTTCAGCAGACAGCAGGCTGAAGTCCGCCGTTGGCTGCCATCACAGAACTGGTCCAGGCTCAGGAAGGAATGCGACAATATGGTCGTGATCCGCCCACATGTCGGGACCAGCACTCAGCTCAGCCTCTCAGCAAGCCTCTGAGAGGCAAAGCCGACCACTCCCACCCTCCCCAGGGGGGCAGAGCAGAGAGCCACCAACTGACAGTCACCAGCTCTCTGCTCAGGGAGCACTGAGAACATGAGCGATCAGCGGTGTTTGATCTCTCGGTTCTCAGCCTTAATGCCAGCGGGGGACAGATCCAGCATCAGACAGATGATGGTAAGTATGATTAAGAAAATAAAATCCTTTACTTCTCTTTTAGTAACGTGTTTTATTGTTCCAGATTGCTGTGCTTCCTTCTTTTTATTTTTATTTGGTCGCTTACAATAACCAACCTGCAAAGTACGGGAAGATAAGCAAATAATTGCTACAAGCATCCAGAGCTGCATTTCAACTTGAGATATAAGAACAGGGACCATCAAGTACTAGTCATATATCACTGAGGTGCTTTGGGCATTATGCATCAGTCATGGTAGCAGTTTGAGAGTCAATAAACTAAACCTTAGCAAACTCCAACCACAACATTGTGTTGCCTTATGAGGAGTTTATGTGCAATCTCCATTAGCAACTGTAAATATTTCTATATATATTTTTAAATAAGTAACAAGGATTAGTGGTATGAAATATATATATATATATTTTTTTTTTTATTTTTTTTAATGAATCAATATAGTTATATGTACACATCTATGGGAACAAGATTTTAAGGCTTTAGTGTGAGAAACTAATTGATTTACCAGTTTCTTTTGAAGTGCAGAATTTTTAGGATGGGCTAAACATGTGTGTGTACAACAGGAGATGCTCTGGTTTTTACAAGTCGTAAACTTATATGCGAAAAAGGACAACATGTAAATTAAGTTCCTTATCGTAGACTATATGGGGCCAAAGTAATTATCAGACCAGACCTTTTGAACACCCTTCGCTAACTAACGCTATATCCCCCTTCATTAGATATACAGAAAATATGACCCTCTGTTCAGGAATGGACAATTTGTCCAGGATATGACCTTGCATACCTATTGCCCCATTCAAGAAAAGGTTATGACCTGGCGTAAATAATTTTCTCCCCCAAGAGAGGAGGTGCTAGTGAGGGGCTGAGTTATGCTAAATCTAGGGGATGGGGAAATTGTCCAATCCTGGATGAGATACGCCCAGATGTAGGAGAGGAGTAAGATAGTTTCATCAATCGGGATGGCCCCATGCAAGTCTATGAGAGATAGGTCTATATTAGTTTAATTCTTTGGAGAGAGAAAGGAGGGAGAAGACCCAAAACCTACAGGGGGCCCCCATACTGCACCACTGGTATATATCAGGACATCTCCTAGCACCTATATGTATACATGCTTGTCCTATGTGTTGTCTGTCTTGCTGATTGTATATTAATGTTTTGAGTATTAATTGGATCCTAATTTGTCCCTAGTGTGTATGAATGTGAGTTAGGGACCTTAGATTGTAAGATCCTTGAGGGTAGGAACTGATGTGAATGTACAATGTAAATGTAAAGCGCTGCGTAAATTGATGGTGCTATATAAGTACCTGAAATATTATACTCAGTATTCCTTCATTTAATCTATGATTTATTTTTTTTTCTGTACAATAGATAGATTGCTGTATATTAGTTTAGACCTTCTTACTACTTACCAATACATTTTTGTTATCGTGTTAAAGCTTTCACTCATGGTCAAAGAACTCTCATTGACCCAAATCATATCTGAGAGATATTAAATCTCAAAATGTAACTTTCGGGTAACAATTGCACCTTGGGGTTGGAACGTGTAAAATGTATTTTGGTAAACAAATATATTTCTGAGCAACATTAGACATGAAGTGGAAGCTCCAACGATGACATCAAATACACAAAGTAGTTTTTTGACTGCTGGATATTTATCAATTTTATTGATTATCGATAGGCACATATGGGTCACCTCATCACCTGTCATAAAGGAGCCTAAAATAGTTCATGTTGGCATTCACATTTGTCCGGAATAACAGATATTGTTCAAAATATCACACAACAGATGTACATTCAAAATCTACAAAATCTGAACCAGGGAGCTTTGATATGCAAACATTGATGTTATATTAAGTCAAGGATTGACTGTCCCTCGCATGGCTTCAGAGCATAATTATTGCTTGCTGATACAAACAATTGAGGAGCCTGAGATATGTACCAACACACCTATATTTCTTGTACTTTAACTTTTAAAAACTTTGATTTCATCTTTTAGAATGTGTATATATATATATATATATATATATATATATATATATATATATATATATATATATATATATATATGATCTTCAACTTTAACATTTAAACAACATTTTTTCTTTTTTTTCTCAATTGCTACTTTAGCTTTTAAAAACTTTTATCTCATCTTCAACTTTAACTTTTAAAATCTTGTATCTCATCTTCTACTTTGCCATTTCAAAACTTTCATCCACATCTTCGAATTTAGCTTTAAAAAAAAAAAAAACTTTATTTCATTTTCTAATTTAACTTTTAAAACTTGTATCTCATCTTCTACTTTAACATTGAATTTTTGTATCTCATCTTCTATTTAGCTTTTCAAAACTTGATCTTGTCTATTACTTTAACTTTTAAAAACTTTCATCTCTTCTTTTACTTTAACTTTTGAAACTTTTATCTCTTCTTTTGCTTAAACTTTTAAAACTGTTATCTCTTCTTTCACTTTAACTTTTAAAAACTTGTATCTTCTACTTTTACTTTTAAAACTTTCATCTCCATCTCTCTTTCTTTTTTTTTTTTTTATTAAACCTTAAAAATTGGTGCTGTCACTGTTGTGAAATTACTTTTATAAACCACAAAAAAACTGTTGTAGAATAACAAAAAACAGTAAAGATGGATACAACAAGAAAGGATTTAATAGACTTAACCCATAACCCATAAAAGACTTAACCCATAAGATAGAACTTCTGTGAATAAAATAAAAAAAAAATTGCACTTTGCATGTGAAATTTGAACAGATAAATCACTTTGGTGAAATGAATACATGCATTTAGGGAACTAACACCAGAGATGTCAATGCAATGGTTTTCTCTGCAGTTTTTCTGCAGTTGATTTTGTCTTTGAGCCCCCCCGATTCAAAAAAATATATACTTATCATAACCCAGCTTCTATCGAGCAGATTGTGGCACCATACTTCTCATACTTCTTCTGGGGCAAGATCTCAGGAAATGAAGAAAGGAAGGCACACCACAGTGGAGTCAAAATCTTAGAAATTCTTTATTGTCATCCTGCCAGACAAGAACACAGGGACATAGTTGAAACGTTTCACATGAATCTCTCATGCTTATTCATGTTATTAGTGAGCACGAGTGATTTGTGTGAAATGTGTCAACTATGTTCCTGTTATGAGTAAGCATGAGTGATTCGTGTGAAACACGTCAACTATGTTTCCGTTATGAGTAAGCACGAGGTATTTGTGTGAAACGCGTCAATTATGTTCCTGTGTTCTTGTCTGGCATGGTGACAAATAAGAACTTCTAAGATTCTGACTCTACTGTGGTTTTCCACCATCTTCCTTTCTTCATTTGCATTTTTGGTTGCGAGGCGGGGTGAGCACCTGCAGCGGTCAGCAACCTACTGATTGCCTGAGCAGTATACACATTTTGGTTGGGTTGTAAGATCTCAGGAAATGCAGAGTATCTCAAAATCTCACTGGAAGATGCTCTAGAATGGTGCAGGAGAGGTTTTGGATAATTACCATTCCCTAGGATGTTGCCAGAAAAATTACCTTCACCTAGGTGCCACAAGCAGAAGTCTGGTTAAGATAAGCATATTAACCAACGTATTTCCCTATAGACTTTTTTAAACTTTTAAGCTGACTTTTTTTTTTATAATAGGGGAGGGGCCCTTGCTTTTTAATGCAAAGTCTGCTTTTGTCCCAGCCTATGACAGCAGCTGTGATGGTTCAACTGTTTTATGCTCCTAAAAGTTATTTTTTGTAACCAAAAATGTTTGTTTTTCATCCCTCCATGTCACCATATGAATACCTATACAGTCGCTTTCTACAACGATCATTGACAGCAGTTTCATCTACAGCTAAGGAAGACCCACTCTTGCAATGGGTATCAGTTGTAACAATACTTTTTTTCTATCCTAAACCAAGCAACAGCGATGAAGGATGGGGTCAGTCTGCATTCTACAGGTGCGAGAAATCTTACCAGTAATATGTTGCATAAAGCTAAGTTTGAACTTCTACATTTCAAAGCATTGTCAAGCAGCATCCCAGTTGCACACAAAGGGGGAAAAAAACGGTTCCTTCACCAGTAGCTAACATGCTTTAATTTTATTGATTTTACCAAGATCTTGAAACTGCTACATATGGATTTGTGGGTTCTACAAGTAGCTCTAACAAGAACTTTTAGAGATCCTCCAAAAATGTCACTGCAGAATTTCAAGAAAGTTGAGAAGAGTTGGAAAGAAATGATCAAGGAACAGAAATGGGCTCCAAAATGGAAGCACTGATGGGCTTAGGGTGATCACAACAGTAGATTCCGGCCAATCAAATTACAGAACGTGATACTATCACTAAGGCACAGTGAATGTCCATTGGTGGTCTCAACTTGCCCAATGTTGCTCTTTTGTTCTGGATCACATGGCTACATTTTCAGAAGGACTGCTTGTATGTAACAGTTATGCCACGTACACACGATCGGATTTTCCGATGGGAAATGTTGCATGTGAGCTTGTTGGCGGAAAATCCGACCGCGTGTATGCTCCATCGGACTTTCCGCCAACAAATGTTGGCAAGCATGCTCTCAAATTTTCCGCCAACAAATGTCTGTTGTCGTATTTTCCGATCGTGTGTACACAAGTCCGTTGAACAAAAGTCCAAAGTACAAACACGCATGCTCGGAATCAAGGAGGACCCGGAAGCGCTCGGTCTTGTAAAACTAGCGTTCGTAATGGAGATATCACATCAGCTCGCCGTACGTCTTCTACTTCACTACGTTCGTAATTGTTTGCCAACATTTGTGTGAACGTGTGTATGCAAGACAAGTTGGTACCAACACTCTTCTAACAAAAATCCACGGTTTTGTTGAAAGTCCGATCGTTTGCACAAGGCATAAGGGTTATAGTGGTTCTAAAGCCTAAAGGTCTTATGCAATAAAGTCAAAAAACCTTGTGTGTCACAGAATCTGCCACTCACTCCCCTTAGCAGCGACTCTCTCCGCTCTCTCACTCCTCACTGGGCAGATTGATGGCAGTATGAGCCATTGGCTCCCACTGCTGTCAGTCAAATTATGTGATGAGGGAGCAGGGCGGTGGCTCGAGAGGGAGCCCTTCATGAGTGCCCCAAAGAAAGCGGATTTCTGCAGGAACACTCACTGAAGAGGAGGAACCAGGGGGGCCAGTGGGAGACCCCAGAAGAGGAGGATTGGGGCTGCTCTGTGCAAAATAATTGTATGTATGACGTTTGTTATTTTATTTAAAAAAATGAATGAAAGCTTTACAATACCTATAAAATACATGACAGTGGTAAGGATGGTAATGAATGGCGAGGAGATGGAGGAGATGGTGGCAGAGTCATCAACAGCCAAAAGTTATTCCAAGTTCTGTTACTGCGTGATGTTGGCCATGTATGGTATTGGTGAATTTTTCTTTGCCAAATCTAGGTAAACTAGTGAGGATTATTGAGTTTTAATTTCTGAATATTGAATTTTGGAATGCTGTGATGATCTCATTCAAAGAATCTACATTGTATATTTGTATAATTATCTGTAGATTGGATGAATCTGCAAGCATATGTTCAAGAGGAAAACATTTATTTGCAGCTGGCCAATTCCTTCCGACATGCAAATTAGCTTGCTTGTAAATACTGGCAATTATGAAAATGAGTACCTTTGTGCAATTGTATCTAAAAACATAAAGGAAATGTTTTGTTTGGGTCTCGAGAACTACGGTGGAACATATGCTTACAATATTCGCATTGCAGGTGGAAAAAAAAAAGTTTCATTGGATTTAGGACAATAAGGTGAGACGCTTTTGTTTGCCTTAAAGCAGTGGTCATCAACTCCTGTCCTCAGGGCCCACTAACAGGCCAGGTTTGCAAGATAACTGAAATACATCACAGGTGATATAATTTGCTGCTCAGTGATTGCCGTATTCTAGTCTGCATCTCCCCCAGGGTAATACATAAAACCTGGCCTGTTAGTGGGCCCTGAGGACTGGGTTTATGACCACTGCCTTAAAGTATCAGTCAATCCAAACTTGATATCTGAGTGTTTGGTGATTCCTGAAGCTTTGAACTTAACATTTTATTGTATCATTGGAAAACTTAAGATCTCTGTGCTAAGTTCCCAAGTCTGCACACCTACAGTGCCCTATTAGGGTCTACCACCGTCACTGATGGGTTCTGTTTTATTTTAAATTATTTATCAGGAGGAACTGCACCACACAAAGGTGGACAGGAACGCTTCAAACTCCCAAGTCAGGAACTATTTTAGGAAGACCTTTTTGTCTTGAGTATCCATATGAAAAGCCAGAGACTAAATTACTTGGCTACACCTATAGCATTACTTTTGGGAGGATTGACCCTTTAATAACTGACTGTGGGGGAGATTTGCTAAAACTGGAGCACTCAGAATCTGGTGCAGCTGTGCATGGTAGCCAATCAGCTTCTAACTTCAGCTTGTTCAAGTAAGCTTTGACGATAAAACTTGGAAGCTGATTAGCTTCTGTACAGAGTTGCATGGGATTTTGCACACTCCAGTTTTGGTAAATCAACCCCTGTTTGCTTATAGACATGCTCTTGTCTTAGAACCACAGTTTAAAGTGGTCCCACGTTTTCAGATTACATGAATTTACCACCTGTCCATGCCGTAAAATCAGTTCTAAGCATTGCATTTTCTTTCTAGCACCCTTCTGTGTTCCTCAGCCATTTCCTTTCCAACCTCCAGCAAAGTGTTTTCAGTTGCACTGGAATATAATGTAAATCTGCCCTGGAATTGTATTCAGAAACAGCAAAGCCAAACCATGTCCCAGGTTAAGAGAAATAAGCAACCTTGAAGAACTGAAAAAAAAAAAAGAAAGAAGGAAGCTACCAAAGAAAGGTTGAATATTTAGACAAATTGCAGGAGAGTAGAGCACAAGCCAAAAGATCAAAGTCATCTGCAGTGTATGCCCTATTTTCATCTAAAATCTTTTGCCCAAGAAAGCGGAGTAGTGTGCAGTGACATGATTGAGTCTCTCTTCCAAGTTTACAATGCCGTCTAAGAAAGATAATTAGCTGAAGAAGAGAGGCGAGCAAAAAAAATGAAGGTCTTTGGCCTTGAGAAGGGTCCCTGCATCTGGGAGTCCTAACAATCTACTTCGTTGATCTGGCATAAGTAGTAGCGTCCGGCGGGCAGACAGACGAGATCCTCGTCACAGCCTTTATTTTCACACTCAACTTTCCCGTTATGCCTGCAAGAGCATTTATTTGAGCACACGTCGTCCATCCACACAGTCTGCCCCCGATTCAAGAAACTGTCTGCAAAGAGAACAACCACAATGAAAATCAGACTAGAATACAAGATTCGCAATCACTATCCTGTTCATAGAGCCCAGATTCTACTCATCATTTTTTTTTTTTTTTTTACGTTCTGGATAGAATAGGGAAAAGTAAAATTCTTATCCTTGAGGAAATAGGTGGCTAATTATCATCAGGACAGGAAGGCAAAAGATTGTCAAACGTTCTAACCCACCCCCACTCTATTGAAATGTGATTTTGTCTGTGTCCCCTTGCGGAGATTTACATTCACTTCAGGTCTTGCAGAAATGATGAGAAGCATCTTCAACAGGGACACAGATAGCGATACCTTTAAAGCATTAAAAAAAAACAAAAAACTTTTGGCTAGAGATACACTTTAACAGACAGTAGGCCCCAAATCATAAGACAAAAATATAAATTAAAGTGCCACACCACTTAGAAAAAAGTTCAGACACAACTTTATTCCACTAAAGGTCAGACGAACAAACCAATTTGTCAGGGTAAAGATCTGAACCTGTGACCTCTGTGATGTCTGGCTGTGGCTCTTTTCACTGTGCCACCTGAGATGATGGACAGCTCCCTCTGTGATCATTGGTACAATCTTGCCTTTTCTCTTGTCTCTGCTGAACCTTGAACAGTCCCATGAACTTGCTGAGTCTCCGTACTTCCTGCTTGTTAGATTAATGTGCTCTCTTTCAGCTGATCTCTTGCTCTTTTGCATACCTGCAGTTGTCCTTATCGCCACTACTACTTGTTACTGACCTTGGCTTGTTCTTTGACTACGCTTCTGCTTGACCCCAACCTGCAACCATTTGTTACCAACCTTTGGTTTGTTTAATGACTACACTTTTTCTTGATCCCTACCCGTTATATCTGGTACTGGACCTTGGCTTGCTCACCTCCAGCTAGGGGTGACCTGGTACTAACATGCAGCAAAACCCATCTCCCCTATGAGGAGCGCTGGTGGCTACCGGTTGCAGCTTAGACCCCACATCTTGGGTGAGCATGCATCATCCACCAGGGTGACTTGCTTGTATACCCTATCCTGCTGGTCTGTGGGAGCCTCTCTCCTGCTAAAACTAATGGTCTCTGAGCCTGGCCCTGACTGTGGCACAGTTGCTGAGACCTGTGCCTGTAATCACACTGGAAGAAATTGCAATAAAGGCCCAGTTTATTTCTAGTCCATTTACACTTTTTTCAATCCCAAGCCCTGATGAAGGGAGCTGTTTTGGGCCCCTGAAACATGCTGGGTATCCTTTCTATTTTCACCCTGACCTTTATTGGAATAAAGTCCTCTCTGGACCTTTTAGCAGTGGTGGCCCTTCAATATACATTACACCACAAGCCAAGGAGACCATGGGATGTAGAAGTTGCCTGCCCAGGAACCAGATCACCTTCATGAACATCAATACCTTAAGATAAGTTAAAAATGCACCACAATACAATTCTTACGGACCCAGTGTTATTTTTCTACTTTACCTAATTTTCCACAGTAAGGTCAATATAGAAACCATTTTTTTTTTTTACGGATATTTTTGTTCCTGATTTTAGCTTCTTCTTGTTTGATATAGAATACTGTAATATTTGATGGGCTTTTCACTTTTTGTTGACATATAGATAACCCCTGGGGCGCCCTTCAATATGGTTTTCATTGTAACCTAAACAGCGGTGCATTTCCATATCCACTGACCAATCCTGGTCACAACACACCGTGGGAACTCAGAATTAAAAAAATATATTTTATCACAAATCAGTAAAAACAGGCAATAGAATACTGTAAATTGCATGAGCAAAAATATCCTTGACCATAAACAGAGAATATTGAGACACCCAACACAAAATAGGGTTTTGTAGCTCTTCTATAGGGATGCGCGTATATAACTACAAGGATGTTCCACCTGGTATTGGATACTTCAACGAGCTCAGCCGCAAAGAGTTAAAGACCAAGGTGGAAGTAAGTCGCTGCTTCCCAATAGGAAGACCCAGGATCTCGGTTTAATGGTTGCTGCTCTAAATGCTGATCCAATCACAAGCAATTCTTGGCTGATTTTATCTGGATGCATACCTTCTAGTAATTCCCAGCAAATACTTCATTTCATTAATTTCAGCATCCACCCTGACCTGGTTTAATACCATCCCTGGGCAACTAACTATCAATGTGGTGTTAAACTGGTGACTCCTTCTGTCTGCTAACGACCTCAGTGGCCTTGCTGGGCCAGGTTTGGTGGTGATCTCCATTCATGGGGGTTAATCGGGAAGCGGCGACATACATCTTGGTTTGTAACTCTTTGCGACTGAGCTTGTTGAAACATAGCTAGAACATCCTTATACTTATATTTGAGCATCCCTGAAGAACTACAAAACCCTATTTTTGAAACACGTTGAATGTCCCAATATTCTCTGCTTATGATCAAGGATATTTTTGATGAGTATTGTGTTGTTCAGGCATGTAATTTACAGCCGCCAATATTCTTTTATTTTTATATTTCTATTTTTAATTTCCACAGTTTGTTGTGCCTATAATAGTCCCCTTCAGGGGCGGACTGACCATTGAGCCACTCGGGCACTGCCCGAGGGCCCTGGGCCACTAGGGGGCCCCATCAGGGTTGCCAGCCTCAGTAAAACCAGGGACAGTATGTATAAATCTGTCTTTTTTTTACATCTGTCTGTGTATACTGTGTGTACATGTATGTGTATACTGTGTGATTGTATACTGTGTGTGTGTATACTTTGTGGCCCCATAATCTCTGATTGCCTGGGGGCCCCATAATCTCCTATTGCCCGGGGGCCCCATGAGTTATCAGTCCGCCCCTGGTCCCCTTGT
Organism: Lithobates clamitans; assembly: GCA_037952925.1. Taxonomy (NCBI): domain Eukaryota; kingdom Metazoa; phylum Chordata; class Amphibia; order Anura; family Ranidae; genus Lithobates; species Lithobates clamitans. Next base: position 1,991,828 of record JBBGZY010000837.1, read on the forward strand.
TTCCTTTCAGAGGGTATTTCTTCTATTGACAATATTGGGACGATGGCACTTCCTTAGCGCTCTAACATTTCTTTCGTAAAATTACCAATGCTAGAGAATTTTGGAGTGCTCCTAAATTGATTGTGGCCCCCCTACTTGGGATCCTCACTGACAGGACAATCATACCTTTGTATATGCAGCCACCTGGCACCCTGAAGTCATCAACACGAAAGACCCACACTCCTGGACATCCAACGTTGCTGGTGGATATGATGTTTATTATATGCTCTGTTCTAGATGATGGCATATTAAAGTATTCCTTTCCTGTGTTGAAGCCGGCCTGTGTGTGAAAGATTGTTTTAAAGAAGGTGTCCATTCTAATGAGAAAGTGTGACAATGTTTTATAGAAGGGCTATAGTCTGCAATATTTTGATCAATATATAAAGGGTGTATCTATAATAATAATAACACATTTGGGCTAGTGCCTGGGACAGCTGGGTTAGAGGAACTAACACCAAGCCTAAAGAATGCACAACCTACAAGACTTTTTTTTTTTGGGGGGGGGGGGGGGGGGTTCCTTCATCTGAACACCACTTGATATTTGTGGCTAAATTTAGCAGGAAAACTGTAGGGGTAAGCGGACTCTGGGGACAAAGCTTCTGGACAATGTTTGGAACACTGTTATGCCCCGTACACACGGTCTGATTTTCTGACGGAAAAAGTGCGATCGGAGCGTGTTGTCGGAAATTCCGATCGTGTGTGGGCTCCATCTGACTTTTTCCATCGGAATTTCCGACACACAAAGTTTGGGAGCAGGCTATGAAATTTTCCGACAACAAAATCCGATCGCTTAAATTCCGATCGTGTGTACCCAAATCCGACGCACAAGGTGCCACGCATGCTCAGAATAAATTAAGAGGCGAAAGCTATTGGCTACTGTCCCGTTTATAGTCCCGACGTACGTGTTTTACGTCACCGCATTCAGAACGATCGGATTTTCTGACAACTTTGTGCGACCGTGTGTATGCAAGACAAGTTTGAGCCAACATCCGTTGGAAAAAATCCATGGATTTTGTTGTCGGAATGTCCGATCAATGTCCGACCGTGTGTACAGGGCATTCGTTTGTAAATATTTGGAACACTGAAACTTAGTTTATAAATATAACATGATAACATTATTACTAAATTGTATATACTCATCTGCAGATTAAAGGGATGAACTTTGTTATACATATGAAGCCAGTCAAAGAAACTCTTCCAGTAAAAAAAGTTTTTTTTTTTAAATAACATTTGTGATTATTTATCCTATTAATGCTAAAATATGCAGCCCTGTCTTTTTTATAGGATTTAAAAAAAAATAAATAAAATAAAACCAACTTTACACCTAGAAGTTGTGGACAGAGTGTCTACAGTGCCTTGAAAAAAGTATTTATACCCCTTGAAATTTTCCCCATTTTGTCATGTTACAACCAAAAACGTAAATGTATTTTATTGGGATTTTATGTGATAGACCAACACAAAGTGGCACATAATTGTGAAGTGGAAGAAAAATGATAAATGGTTTTGACATTTTTTTACAAATAAATATGCAAAAAGAGTCAATACTTTGTAGAATCACCTTTCTCTGCAATTACATCTGCAAGTCTTTTTGGGGATGTCTCTACCAGCTTTGCATATCTAGAGAGGGACATTTTTGCCCATTCTTCTCTGCAAAATATCTCAAGCTCTGTCAGATTGGATGGAGAGCGTCTGTGAACAGCAATTTTCAAGTCTTGTCACGGATTCTCAATTGGCTTTAGGTCTGGACTTTGACTGGGCCATTCTAACACATGAATGTGCTTTATTCTAAACCATTCCATTGTAGCTCTGGTTGTATGTTTAGGGTGGTTGCCCTGCTGGAAGGTGAACCTCCGCCCCAGTCTCAAGTCTTTTGCAGACATTAACAGGTTTTCTTCTAAGATTGACCTGTATTTGGCTCCATCCTTCTTCCCATCAAATCTGACTAGCTTTCCTGTCCTTGCTGAAGAAAAGCATCCCCACCACATGATGCTCCCACCACCATGTTTCACGGTGGGGATGGTGTGTTCAGGGTGAAGTGCAGTGTTAGTTTTCCAGCACACATAGCATTTTGCTTTTAGGCCAAAAAGTAGAATTTTGGTCTCATCTGACCAGAGCACCTTCTTCCACATGTTTGCTGTGTCCCCCACATGGCTTCTCACAAACTGTAAACCGGCGTTCTTATGACTTTCTTTCAACAATGTCTTTCTTCTTGCCACTCTTCCATAAAGGGCGGATTTGTGGAGATCACGACTAATCGTTGTCCTGTGGACAGATTCTCCCACCTGAGCTGTGGATCTCTGCAGCTCCTCCAGAGTTACCATGGACCTCTTGGCTCTTCTCTGATGAATGCTCTCCTTGACCAGCCTGCCAGTTTAGGTGGATGATCATGTCTTGGTAGGTTTGCAGTTGTGCCATACTCTTTCCATTTTCCGATGATGGATTGAACAGAGCTCTGTGAGATGTTCAAAGCTTGGGATATTTTTTATAACCTAACCCTGCTTTATACTTCTCCACAACTTTATCCCTGACCTGTCTGGTGTGTCCCTTGGCCTTCATGAAGCTGTTTGCTCACTAAGGTTCCCTGCCAAACCTCTGAGGGCTTCACAGAACAGCTGTATTTATACTGAGATTAAATTACGCACAGGTGGACTCTATTTACTAATTAGGTGACTTCTGAAGGCAATTGGTTCCACTAGATTTCAGTTAGGGGTATCAGAGTAAAGGGGGCTGAATACAAATGCACCCCACACTTTTCATATATTTATTTGTAAAAAAAAAATTGAAAACCATTTATCATTTTCCTTTCACTTTACAATTATGTGCCACTTTGTGTTGGTCTATCACATAAAATTCCAGTAAAATACATTTATGTTTTTGGTTGTAACATGACAAAATGTGGAAAATTTCAAGGGGTGTGAATACTTTTTCAAGGCACTATATGTAACATCATTAAATTTAGTTCATAAGCTTGAATCCATAAAGGTGTCACCGTGAGATGGAAACGTAAAGAAGGGAATCCTCCACCATAACCAACACTCCAAAGGACTCCTGGGTGGAGTCACAGTGTCTGACGTCATCATTTACCAGCATGGACTGCGGCTATCTTGATGGTTAGATGTTTGCTTTCATCTGTACATGCCATTATTTTACTCCTGTCGTGTAAGTGGTTGAATTTACTTTCTTTTTCTTTTGGGGCTTTTATCGTTTATTGATCCAGCTGGTGCCACATTCTCTTTCCTAGGGTGACAATGCTCACTGTATCTATGAAGGAGCAGCCATGTATGTGTGTGGGGATAGCTGCTCAACCCAACCAGCCTGTGCAATCCAAAAGTAAGAAGCCTCAGCCTTTGGATGTCCTCTAAGCCATGCCCACTAACATGCTTCGCCCCACCCACCGAGGCGTAGTCATAAGGTGGGCTATGACTAAGCTCCGGTGGGTGGGGCAAAACGTGTCATGACTGCTTTCTGAATCAGCACCCCAATAACCCTGAGGATCTAAGGGAAAGGTTTACCCCTGCTTGGATAGGTGCTACAAGCTATGTCTATGAAGGAGCAGCATCGTCTCCCTGGGCTGTTCTTCTGATTCGGACTACAAACCACTGCCCTCTCCTTATTTCTAATACATGGTCGCTTTGTAGTTCAGTCCCGCACACAAAAAATTACAAGGACAGTGGAATTTGGGCAACATGAACATGTACACTCATTGGCAACTTTATTAGGTACACCTTGCTGGACCCCCTTTTGCCTTCATTCTTCATGGCATAGATTCAACAAGGTGTTGGTAACATTCCTCAGAGACTTTGCTCCATAGTGACATGATAGCATCACGCAGATTTGTCGGCTGCACATCCATGATGCCAATCTCCCATTCAAACACATCCCAAAGGTGTTCTATTGGATTGAGATCTGGTGACATGGAGGTCATTGGAGTATAGTGACCTCATTGTCCAGTGGTGAGATGATTGGAGCTTTGTGACATGGTGCATTATCCTGCTGGAAGGAGCCATCAGAAGATGGGTACACTGTAGTCATAAAGGGATGGACATGGTCAGCAACAATACTCAGGTAGGACGTGGCGTTTAAACGATGGTCAAATGGTACTAAGGGGCCCAAGGTGTGCCAAGAAAATATCCCCCACACCATCACACCACCACCAGCCTAAACCATTGATACAAGGCAGGATGGAGCCATGCTTTCATGTTGTTTACGCTAAATTCTGACACGACCATCTGAATGTCGCAGCTGAAATCGAGACTCATCAGACCGGGCAACGTTTTTCCAGTCTTCTATTGTCCAATTTTGGTGATCCTGTGCCAATTGTAGCCTCAGTTTCCTGTTCTTAGCTTACAAGAGTGGCACCCGGTGTGGTCTTCTGCTACTGTAGCCCTTGGTTGTAAGGAGTGGTTATTTGAGCTACTGTTGCCTTTCTATCATCTCAAACCAGTCTGCCCATTCTCCTCTGACCTCTGACATCAACAAGGCATTTTCCTCCACACAACTGCCAATGGTTGTGCGTGAAAATCCCAGTAGATCACCAGTTTTTGAAATACTTAGACCAGCCCATTTGGCACCAACAACCATTTAACATTCAAAGTCACTCAAATCCCCTTTCTTCCCCATTCCGGTGTTCGGTTTGAACTGCAGCAAGTCATCTTCACCACATCTAATTGCCTAAACGCGTTGTGTTGTTGCCATGTGATTGGCCGATTAGCTATCTGTGTTACCAAGCAATTGAACTGGTGTACCTAATAAAGTGGCCGGTGCGTGTATACTCTGGACTTGTAGAAAATGTAATTAACCTGAAAAAGAAAACTAGTGTTGCAAATATAGGTACGGGTAAGCTGAAATGTAAAAAAAAAATATTGTTTATGGGCTTAGCTATGCATTCCGTTCATAATCCTACATCTGCCGCATGCAGTTGCCATACCAGAGCAGGGATGCCCCCAAGACCGTCCTTAGGATTTCCACCACTGGCCGTGCCTGTTGTCCACGTAATTTTTTCATACAGGAAAAGGACAACCGACCTCTGGTACTTGTCAGAGGCCAGGAGACACTGGAAGGTGTTTGTCTGGAACATAAAACAAGAGCAGGTATTATTAACTTCTCAACATCCACCGCCTACCAACATATTCACAAGAACGGTTCGGGCGACGGTTTGTTCATCGCATCCACCAGGATCAACTGCTACCAAGAGATCAGGCCTTCAACTCTTTGGAAGCGACAGTTAGATACACCCCAGGCATGTGGCACCAATTGAGACCGTCTCGTACCCTGTTTGATTCGCTTCCATGATAAGGTACGTTGTGCCAGGTTACAAGAAACATCCAGACAGGTTCGTAACCCCCCATATCTTCAAAATGCTTTTTGATCTCTTGACCTGCGCACTCTAGGAAATCTTCCTCAACGATCTGCCTGTAGTAAATGAAAGCATCTTCCTCGTCTTCATTATCTACGTCCCCCCAAAAAGGACAGATCATACAGTAATTTTCCAGGGGGAAGGCGTCAGGGGTGTAATCAGCGACTGGTCCTTTAAAGGAAATTGCACCATTGTTGTTTACCTACAGGATAAAAAGAAAAGAAAAAAACTTTTTTTTACAGTATGCTTTCACTGTGGATAGATTCTATAACTCTTATAGAAATTTATAGACGTACTCATTCATCTCTTAATGCTGGCACCTCCCGGGCCCTTTAAGGGGTTTCTGTTGCCTGGATACAGGACGGGGTTTCTGATCATGTGAGCGCTGTGATTCGCTGTCACCGCGGTCACATGATCGGAAAGCTCCTGATCGCAAGTAGCCGGCGGTAACTGTGGCGGCAGCACGCAGGGCACGCGCTCTTGGCACAGCTTTGTTTACATCCTGGTACGCATATATGCGGCCCCTCTGTGTTAAGGCTCGCCCGCCGATTGGCCGCTTATATGCGTGAAGAGTTTAAAGCTGGAATTCGGCACAATCTCGAGAAACCCCATTTTAAAATGTAAAAAAACGAAACTAAGTTTTACATAATGTAGCAGCAGCCACACCATAGGACACCCAACAGTAGAGGTGATTTATTTTCACAAAGCAATATGCCTTTGCACACAAGTACTGACTAGTATTCCGGGGGTTTCTCTTTTCCCTCATTTTGTCTCCCTTATTCAGCTAATGTGACCCCAGTACTGATGGGGAGGGGTAGTTGAGGGGCAAGGATGTCCTCAGGAGCTCAACGTCCCCCTTATCAACCTATGATGTAAACTGGCCCGCATGGTGCCTGTGGTTGTAGTTCTGCACAAAAACTCGCTGGCTTGTTGACAATTTTTGTGCCTTTTTAGGGCATTTTGGCAAGGCACCCCTGAAGAATCCAGAAGGTACCCAACGGTGCCATGGAACCCTGGTCGAAAAATGCTACTTTAACCGCTTACCGCCCAGGCCTATAGCAAAATGACGGCCTGGAAGTGGTTCAGTTACCCTGATTGGACGTCAAATGACATCCAGCAGGATAATATGCCAGCGTGCGCCCGCGGGGGCACACAGCGCGGCGATCTGTGGTGTGGTATGTCACTCTGACACACCACATCTCCGACCATGGTAAGGAGCCTCTGACGGAGGCTCTTTACCACGTGATCAGCTGCGTCCAATCACAGCTGATCACAGCGTGAACCAGGAAGTGCCGGTAATCGGTGCCTCTCCTGTCAGGGGGGGGTGTGCACTGATAATCAGCACATTATCAATGCAGCCTCCATCAGAGGTGCCCACCACAATGCCAATTAGTGCCTATCAGCTGCCAGTCAGTGCCCACCCAAATCGCCAATCAGTGCCCATCAAAGTGCCAATCAGTGCCCATCAATAACGCCTGTCAGCGCCCTTCACAGATGCCCATCAGTAATACCTGTGAGTACCTCCTCATCAGTGCTGCCTATCAGTGCCATCTATTAGTGCTCATCAGTGCCACCTATCAGTGTCCAACATTGCTGCCTATTAGTACCCATCAGTGCTACCTATTAGTGCTCATCAGTGCTGCCTATCTGTGCCCATCAGTGGCACCTATCAGTGCCCATCAGTGCCACATATCAGTGCCCATCAGTATCACCTATTAGTGCCCATCAGTGCTGCATCTCAATGTAGCCTATCGGTACCCATCAGTGCTGCATATCAGTGCCACTTATCAGTGCCCATCAATGCCACCTCATCAGTGCCCATCAGTGCAGCCTCATCAGTGCGCATCGGTGAAAGAGAAAACAACATTTCTTAAAAGAAATTAAGAAAAAAAATTTTTTCGAAAATTTTGGTCTTTTTTAGTTTGTTTAGCAAAAAATAAAAACCCCAGTGGTGATCAAATACCACCAAAAGAAAGCTCTATTTATGGGAAGAAAATGATAAAAATTTAGTTTTGGTAAAGTGTTGTCATTCAAAGTACGTCAGCGCTGAAATTTGTCCTGGGCAGGAAGGGGGGAAAGTGCACTGTACTGAAGATGTTAAAACGTTACAGGTCGGGTCCCTCCCCCAGAGAGGAGAAAACTGTTTTTTTGGGGTTTTTTTTTTGTTTCTCTGTATTTTGGTATTCTCGGACTGGGTTCCACAGCTTGGAGATTTCAAAGAGTTTTGGGAGCGCAAGAAATCTTAAACCCCTTTGTCCAGGTCTTGCAGGAGACAGGCAGGCTGTGAGTGCAGGTGCGTACAGCCTTTAAAATGAAGGACTTGATAGCTCGGGGCTCTCATTTGGAGACAGGCGCGTGGTCCTGTCAGAAGACGCAAGAAACAGAGCCCTACTCTGGAGGAGAGATTCCTGGTCCATAGGGACGAGTAAGAGTCAAGACACCCAGATTCCTGGTCCATAGGGATGAAAAGGAGTCAAGACACCCAGATTCCTGGTCCATAGGGATGAGAAGGAGTCAAGACACCCAGATTCCTTGTCCATAGGGATAAGAAAGAGTCAAGACACCCGAGAGAGTCTGGGAGACTGGGAGTGCCGAGTAGACTAGGTGAGTCCAGGGGGCTGAGGGAATCTGGAAGTCTCAGAGAAGTGAGAGAGACTGGGGTGTCAGAAGAACCCTATCGAGAGGTCGGGGAGTGGGGCTGAGACCCAGGGAGCCAGGAGAGCTGGGCGAGATGGTCTGAGGGATCTATCGAAGGTCAGGATTGGGGCCTAAGCAGCGGCTCTGCTGCAGAGAAAGCCTGGTGGCTCGGTATTATTCTGACTGCGCCTGTTTGAATGGCAAAGAGTAAAGACCCCTGTATGGGAAAATCTGATGTAAGGACTTTGCTTTAGATTTGTTTATTAACAAGCAAAGTCTTAAAACCACAGTTTGGACTGGTATGAGCTCACTACAAATGTTTCTACCACTGAGCTGACTTCCCTAAAATCACAGTTGCCTTTTCAATCCCATAAAGTATACACCTCAGTCCATTAAATCCTGAAACGGGATTTGACCCTTCCCCGCTCTAAATCTAATGGCGCATACACACGATCGGAATTTCTGTCAGAAAAAACTTGGATGGTTTTTCCGACGGAATTCCGCTCAAGCTTGTCTTGCATACACACGTCACACAAAAGTTCTCTGAACTTTCGGCCGTCAAGAACGCGGTGACGTACAAAACTACGACGAGCCGAGAAAATGAAGTTCAATGCTTCCGAGCACGCGTTGAATTGTTTCCGAGCATGCGTGATTTTTAGCGCGTCCGAATTGCATACAGACAAACGCATTTTCGGATAGCAACTTTTCCCGACCGGAAAATAGAGAACATGCTCACAATCTTTTGCTGGCTGGAATTCCGCCAGCAAAAGACCGATGGAGCATACACACGGTCGCATTTTCCGACAAAAAGCTCTCATCGGAGTTTTGCTGGCGGCATTTCCGATCGCGTGTACGCGGCATAAATCTAAAATATAAAGTTTTGCGTGAAGTACCGATATAAAGTGGGAGTAAACGCCCATGAACTATTTGTGCCTACAGGTAAGGCTTATCTATGGGTACAGTGAATATCTCCTAAGCGTGCACCGTTTAGGAGATATTTACTTGTGAATCAGCCGGCGATGTCACCGTCGCATTCGCTCTGAAGGAACGGCATACCGCGCCTTTTCTTCAGAGCCCTGTGCTGTGAACAGCGGCTCTTGGCGGAGTGAGGTTATCGCGTCTCATCTAATCAAAGGACCTGAGGTCACCAACCGACCGGGTGAAGATGGAAGCCCTGTCAGCGGTGACAGTCAGCCGGTGGAGGGCTTCATTTTAAGGTAAATGTCATATAATGTGCTAGTATGCGATACATACTAGCACATTAAAACTTTGCCTTGCAGGTTTAAAGGAAAAAAAAAAGGCGGTTTATGTCCACTTTATGAGTTTTTTTATAGTCATGGTGGATTCAGTAAGATAAAACCTACATAACAAGATCGGTGTGTCTCCCCAAAGAAAGTGAATGAATGGAGTAAGGCAATTTCATCTGTTGCACCGTCATCATCTGCTGGAGTTGTCAGGTCATTAAAAGCTGGCCCATAATTAAAAAGATTTGTGCCTGCGGAGGAAAGATCAGAATAGCATACGCGTCAGCAAGGCATAACAAGTCATACTGTATGTTAAAATACAAGGCAATGGGAATTTTTTTTTTTTTTTTTTTAAATGACCTAACATATAAAACTGTGATATGCATCACTTCGTAATCAATAATGATGTTTGCATTGCTGTCTGCATCTGGCTATTATTTTTTTACTGCTACTGAAAGAAAAACAATACTGCCTCCCTTTTATCAGCCATGATGACTGCACTGAGTTCATAGCCAGTAATTTCCACCGCGGTCATCTCTCTGCTTCTTTGTACACCTCACTGCCTCTACATGAAATCACAACTGAGATTAAAGGGTATATAAACCCAAAAGCAAAAAAGTTATAAGTTGTAGTCCTTAGATGGGGTGGCTAAGCTAGTTTTCTAACCATTGTTTAAGGTTTTAGTGGAAAATATGTGTACTCCATTGCAGTTTATGGTGGTTCGAGAAATCAACCGTACCTTCTTTCTTACACACAGAGGAGAAAACGGATGGCAAAGCTGAAATAAAAATAAAAAAACAGGAAATGAATTACATTTTTTTAAACTTGTATACAGTAAATACATCAGGTTTGGCTACTGAGACCCTATTTGAACAAAAAATAAACACTATGTGCTTCAAGATAAGGTTCAGCAGTTTGAGGGTATTTGGGAACCCTGGGCACGAGAGGTGAACATCTCCCTCAAGACTTAACTCATTATTCCGAAAAGAGGATTTGAATGACTCCATGGACAGTTCTAAGACTCCCCCCCCCCCACCTTCTCTTTTTCTTTTTCTCCCTCTATCCCTCTCTTTATTTCCTTATCCTCCAGAGTCTATCATTGCCAATCCAAGGGCTATCCATCGCCCATTCGCATTCATATTTCCTATTTTGCTCTGAAACTTCTAGAAGTCATGTTACAGCGTTTTGGGCTTTAGCATTCACCTGATTCACAAGATGAATTTTCCATTATATTACATATTTTATTTAGCTAATGTTATGGTTTCCATAAATCAACCCTGAATATTCACTGGAAGGACAAGTCCTGAAGCTGAATCTCAAATACTTTGGCCACCTAATGCGAAGAGAGGACTCATTTGGAAAAGACCCTGATGCTGGGAAACAACATGGAAGGAAAAAAGGAGAAGAGGATGACAGAAAACAAGATGAATAGATAGCATCATCGAAACAATGAACAGGAAGTTAAGTAAGCTCCGGGAGGCAGTGGAGGACAGAAGAGCCTGGCGCGCTATGGTCCATGAGGTCACAAAGAGTCGGACACGAATAAATGACTGAACAACAACAAGAATGGTTTCCAAATAGGTGACTTAGCCTTTCTAGTCTCGTGGTTAGGATGGTCTTTTTAGATCTCATATTTATTGCTGGTATAGGTCTGGACAATTGATCTTTGCTATCATTCCATGTATGAGGCAATTTCTGTAAACCAATAAAAATTTGTGAAAGAAAACCCATGACTTTACACCTTCTATCTATTACTATATATAGCTGTGTCCCCCCTTGGTAGGTTTCTGCCTCTCTATCCCCGGTGGTCACCAGTCATGGGTTTTCTTTGCCGGACGGATTCCACTCAAATAATTGTGCCCTTTCATCCACATTATGTTTTATATATTGGATAATATATTCTCTATATACATATATATGTATACTTATTTTAGTTATTATTTTCTGTTTTCTATGCATTTACTAGATTTGCAGCTCCCGAAGGAAACGCTGTTAGGTGCGCAACATGACGAGCGAATAGTTTTCTTGCCACCCTCGTTTGGGCTCAATCACTCTACGCACTCTACTCATGTTGAATAGTGCTACTGGTTATATTTTGCTACAATCACCAATTGTCTCTCTTTCAAACTACAATTGAAGTGTTATTTGAGTCCTTAGGGTCAAGTATCTTATGCCATCTGTTATATGACGTGTGTTTTCCTTTATGTGTTGTTTATAAGCTTTTTTAACCTCATCCAATTAAATACATTTTCATACTTATATTCTAAATCTATGTGCCTACAAAGTCCATTCTTGTAAATTCCATATTCCTTTCTAAGGTCCAAAATGTAAGTGGTGATTTGTGTTATCAGTTTGTGTACCTCATTCCAGAAAGGTTTTATAATGCTGCGTACACACGGGCGGACTTTTCGACGGACTAGGTCCGGCTGACTTTTCGACGGACTTTCGAATGAACGGACTTGCCTACACACGATCAACCAAAGTCCGACGGATTCGTACGTGATGACGTACGACCGGACTAATATAAGGAAGTTGATAGCCAGTAGCCAATGGCTGCCCTAGCGTCGTTTTTTGTCCGTCGGACTAGCATACAGGCGAGCGGACTTTTCGACCGGACTCAAGTCCGTCGGAAAGATTTGAAACAAGTTTTATTTCTAGGACTGTCGGACTTTTGGGGAAAAAAAGTCCGTTGGAGCCCACACACGGTCGAATTTTCCGACCTAGTCCATCGAAAAGTCCGCTCCTGTGTACACGGCATTAGAGGGCATGACCAGTTGGCTTTAATTTATATCAGTGGTAACGTGCAAGCATCAGCTACAGAGTAACCTATAAGGCAGGAGTTGGTCTTGTGTACCTACCCAGGAGCAGGGGTAGATACATGAAACTTTCATATCATTCTTATCTGTTCGGACAATACAGCTTGCAATCATTTTTTCCCAATGCGGCTCAATGCTTTGGATGACTTCATGATGGTTTCAATTTATATCAATGCTAATGTGCAAGAATCAGCATATGTTGTACCCTATAAGGTAACAGTTGGTCTTGTGTACCTACCTAGGAGCAGGGGTAAGTACACAAGACCTTCTTATCTTTCTTATCTGTTAGGGCAATATAGCTTTCAAAAAATGAAAGCTATAAGGTAACAGTTTGTCTTGTGTACCTACCTAGGAGCAGGGGTAAGTACACGAGACCTTCTTATCTTTCTTATCTGTTAGGGCAATATAGCTTTCAAAAAATGTTTCCATGCGACTCAATGCTTTTTATATTTTTATGTTGGTTTACATTTATATCAATGGTAACGTGTAAGCATCAGCTACAGAGTACCCTATAGGGCAGGAGTTGGTTTTGTGTACCTACCCAGGAGCAAGGGTAGGTACACAATACTTATCTGTTAGGACAATCCAGCATGCAACACATATCTGTTGTTAGGACAATACAGCATGCATTTTTTTTTCCTAGTGCAGCTCAATGCTTTGGATGTCTTTATGGTGGTTTGAATGAATATCAATGGTAATGTGCTACCATCAGCATATGTAGTACCCTCTATGGCTCCAGTTGATTTCATGTACATACTCAGCAGCAAGGGTAGGTACACCATACTTTATTTTATTTCCTATTTGTTAGGACAATACAGCTTACAATATTTTTTTTTTCCAATATGCTTCAATATTTTGGATATCTTTATGGAGGTGTGAACTAATATCAGCAGTAACATGCGAGCATCAGCATAGATAGTATCCTACATGATAGGAGTTGGACTCATGTACCTACCCAGGAGCAGAAGTGTTAAACCAATCCACGTCTTCATGATTGTTCTCTTTCTTCCCTGAAACATGATAGTATTATTAACGCTTAAAAAATAGCACAAGTAAGCAGATAGGGAGCTATGGCTTGGTCCACCAGCTTCCAGTAGAATCAGCCAGTGGAGACCAAGCAATTAGCATTGTCAGATACAAACCAGATCAAATCAAGAATGGACAAAAAATTGGACATGTTGCATTTTTTTTTTCCGAAGCGGGACGTCAAAACACAAGTTAGGCTGTTACCACACCGCAGTGGTGAGCTGCATGCACCTATGTTGAAGATGTATTACCTTGGTACAGTAGGGTGCCATTGGATATTAATGGCTTTACAATGCACTAACATAAGCATGTGCATTACCACAACAAATCTGCCTGGAGTTTGCATGTTCTCCCTGTGCCTGCCTTGGTTTCCTCCGGGTACTCTGGTTTCCTCCTACACTCACTAAAGACGTGCTGGTAGGTTAATTGGGTCCTGTCTAAATTGGCCCTAGTATGTATGAATGTGTGTTAGGGGACCTTAGATTGTAAGCTCCTTGGGGGCAGGGACTGATGTGAATGTACAATGTATATGTAAAGCGCTGCGTAAATTGACGGCGCTATATAAGTACCTGTAATAAATAAATAAAATGGGCGCTAGCTGAATACACATAGGTCTGTAGCCAGACAGTAAATATGTAAATATGTAAAAAGTTGATTAAAAAAAAAAAAAAAGTGGGCAGACCCAATGCCAAATGGTCTATGTTTCTAATAGCATCTCCAATATCTCCTTCATGACAGGTGCCCTTTGAAATCTTTTGTCTGCCTGTCACTAGTAGTGTCCACCCAAAACTGAAGCATCAGCATTAGAAATTTAACAGAGAACAGAGTGAATATACCTCGATCGAAAATTGGCTTTATCTTTAAATTGTTTATCTTAAACAGATTTTTCAGACAATTCTACAGAATTCTTCTTGAAAATTTTTCTACAAAATACAAACTAAACTAGAGACCGAACAGCCAAAAATAGTACTGAATAAATAAAGGCGCGCCATTTTAAAGACAATCTGTATAACAGAAATCAAATCTATTCAAATTTCTGTATCAGAAGCAAGCAAAGGGGGAAAGGCAGACTGACAATTATTTTCAGAACAGCTGTGATCGATTAAAAAGATAATGCAATTGTAAGCATTAATTCTGATGTTTCAATGGCAAGTACGGTCTGCATATTAAAGTAATAAAACTTAAGGCACAACTGACTATAACCTAAGATGTGCCAATTACAGTGTGCCATGAAGAATGTTTATAATTTTTTTTTTTTGTTATTTGGAGAAATACTGTAAATATACTCATATTCTTTTATTTCACTGACATGAAAGATCTGTGTGTTCAATACTTAAAATGAAAATTCTTAAAATTAATAAAACATAAGCAAGATTTACATAACTACATAACTTAAAAGATTTACATAACTACATAACTTAAAATGTTAAAAATTACATATGATAAAATGAAAACCAATTGTAATGAAAATATGAAAACGCTAATGTTATATAAATGTTATATTTATAACTCTGAAGCAGCAATATCATGATGCTTTGTTAATTAAGAAAAATACATTTAAATTGTAAGCTCTTATGAGCAAAGATCTCTTAACCCTCTTGAATTTTATTGTATTGTAACTGTACTGTCTCCCTTTAGATTGTAAAACGCTGCGCAAACTGTTAGCGCTATATAAATCCTGTAGAATAACAATAAGTTCATCCTTAAACTTTGTTTCTCTTGTTTCACTGGGATAGAGGCTCTGCGTATTCAATCCTAAGAAAAGGTAAGGATTATTTGACTAGATAACCTAAGGCAGGCAGATTTTTTTTTTTTTAGTTCATTAAAACATTAAAATACGTATACAAAATTATCTATCTATCTATCTATCTATCTATCTATCTATCTATCTATCTATCTATCTATCTATCTATCTATCTATCTATCTCTATATCTATATCTAGATATAGATATATCTATATATCTAGATATAGATATATCTATATCTATATCTATATCTATAGATATAGATATATCTATATATATATAGATATATCTATATATCGATAGATAGATAGATAGATAGATAGATAGATAGATAGATAGATAGATAGATAGATAGATAGATAGATAGATAGATAGATAGATAGATAGATATAGATAGATAGATATCTATCTATCTATATACAGATATATATATCTATATATATATAGATATATATCTATATATCTATATATATATGATTTATATTCAAAGTACAAAATAAACTGGATCTGAAAAAGTGTTACATTGACTGTTAAATCATTAACAGTAATATAACTTGAGGGACATAAGACTAGATAAAAATAGGCAAGAAAATTCTAAGAAATTATTTAGTTAACAAATTGTTATGAAAAAAAGTTATGAAAATATATAACAAGCATTATTCGTTATAGCAAAAAAAAAATTGTAATGATAAACTGGCAAAAAAGCATTGAAATCACTGTAAAATACATCATATTTTTTCTATGCTCCTATCTCGAAATTTTCTTGACAAATAAAAAAAAAAAAAATAAAAAATCCAAGTATTTTTTTTTCTCTTGCATACAGAATACATTTTTGAAAATCTGGTCTAAAAACTGTAAGTACAATAAATCTGTAGACTCAAGTGAACAAATTAAAGAAAGCAAAATCAACTGTGCATATATATATATATATATATATATATATATATATATATATATGTATATATATATATATATATATATATATATATATATATATGTATATATATATATATACTGTAAATACTGTATATTATTAATATACTGTATATTATTATTTTTTTAAACTGAATTGATGGCCATACAGTCCAATCCAAGAGCCCAAGCCCAAGTTTTGTTTGCTTTTTTTATGGCAAAAATAAAGCAAGGAACCTGATTAGTCAATACAGTCAACAGCTCGGCTTTTGTTGATTTTTTTTTACTTTCTTTTTAAAATCATACCTTAGTTTTTAGATTTTTTTTTTCAAACAGCTTTTTTTTTACATTGATATGAAATGACTCTGTTTGCAGAAAATAATTAAAATTGTGAAACACTATTGCCTGCATTCGGTGATATTGTGAAGCGCTGCGCAAACTGTTGCCGCTATATAAATCCTGTATTATAATAATAGTAATAATAGTAATAATAATAATTTAGCCTCTTCAAATCAGCCATTTTTTAGGACAATCAAAAAATTGCCCCGTCCTAGTTTCCTGATTGGATCGTCACTGGAGTGATTGTTGCATTATCATTGTGACAGACCCCACAAGACTAAATTGATATCTATGATTGGTTTGCATTGCACAATTAGTATAATTGTGTATAATATAATTGTATATAATTTGTAACCTTCCATTTTTTGGTCATTCTCATAAACGTTTCTTGTGGCTCAAAGCCCCATATCCAAATTTTCCATCGCACGTGCGTGAATGGTGCAAATGCGACAAATGCATCATTTTCTGGGCATAGAAAGTTCTTCATAGTTATGGAAAAATCTATCGTACAAAGCAGTGTAAAGCCAAGGAATCAGCAAAAGTTTTTCTAGGTGCTGTTTATTATCCATGGCTTGCCTTAGGGCTAAACTACATGGCAGAATTTAATCTTGTGCTATTTAGTGGGTCGATTTTTTTTCTTAACGATCAGCTCATTTGCAAAACAATGGGGGGTATTAACGAAAAGGCAAATCCACTTTGCACTACAAGTGCAAAGTGCACTTGAAATTGCACTCAAAGTGCGCTTGGAAGTGCAGTCGCTGTAGATCCGAGGAGTTCATGCAAGGAGAATAATAAATAGCATTTTAGCTTGCACATGATTGGATGATAAAATCAGCAGAGCTTCCCCTCATTTCAGATCTTCCCCTCAGATTTACAGCAACTGCACTTCCAGGTGCACTTTGCACTTGTAGTTTGCACTTGTAGTGCAAAGTGAATTTGCCTATAGTAAATAACCCCCTATTGTGATATACTCTGAAAGCAATTACACAACAGTTCCATCAATTCACATTTTTGGACTCAGCTAAAAAAAAGAAAAAACACAAAAAAAAAACCATAACTTTTTTGAATATAAGAAACATGGGGTGTTATTTACGAAAGGCAAATCCACTTTGCACTACAGATGCAATGTGCACTTTAAAATGCACTGAAATTCACATGGAAGTGCAGTCACTGTAGATCTGAGGGGGACATGCAAGGAAACTAAAAAACAGCATTTTTGCTTGTACATGATTGGATGATAAAATCAGCAGAGCTTCCGGTCATCTCAGATCTACCCCTCAGATTTACAGCGACTGCACTTCCAAGTGCACTTTCAGTGCAATTTCAAGTGCACTTTGCACTTGTAGCTTGCACTTGTAGTGCAAAGTGGATTTGCCTTTCGTAAATAACCCCCCATTGCGATATACTCTGCAAGCAATTGCACAACAGTTCCATCATTTCACATTTTTGGACTCAGCTAAAAGAAAAAAAAAACATTACTTTTTTGAATATAAGAAATGTAGAGACATAGAAGAGTAATGGAAAAAAAAATACCAAGCGGTTTATTGTGTCTGCCCATTTTTTTTTTTTTTTAATGTTCCATAAAATAGAAGAATAACGGATCTACTGGTTGGACCACTAGGTAAAAAAAAATAAATCGAGGACTTAGAAAAAAAAAAATCGGTTGCGTTAATTCTATTGAGAAACTGTACCATACGTGTCTTTTTCTTATTTTGCCCAGACTTATACTTCAAATAAAGGCTGGCAGTTGTAAGAACCCCCCCCCCCCCCACACACACACAATGCTTTTTTAGTTTGCCCCAAACCCTGCAACTGTCATTTTTGCTGGACATATACATAAATATGGAGGGAAGTATCAATAAAGACATATTGGATCAAACAGGAATTCATATCCCGATTACTATTCCTACAAGTATTAATTAACCCCCCCCCCCCCCCCCACTGTTATCAGAATACATACAATATTTTTTTTTTGTGATAAATGGCCTTTAACAATGAGTCTGCAGTGCTCCTACCTCCGGTGCTTCTGCTGGGTGTCAGGGTTCCGAAGGGCAGTGCCAGCACAGGTCACATTACTTATAACTGTTTGGCTGGGGGAGTTCCTCGGCTGTCACCACGCTCACATTTGTTATATGTTGGTGCAATGTACACTGCTGAGAGGCACAGCCCAAATCCCAGGGCTCAGGTGTCTTTCATGCTATCAATGCAAACACAATGCTCAGGTGAGGTTCTGGTCATAGCTACAGTATGGGGGGAAAAAAAATGTCAGTTTGCTCAACGTTGGAATCATTTTAGAAGGAAGGGTCAGCATTGGAAGCCTCCACGCTTCTTTAAGGTTAAAGAGGGACTGCAGTCTGCTCACATCATTTGTAATAAAAAAACATCTTTGCCATTCTAAAGCTTCCCTCCAACCACTGTTATTTTATAAACTAGAAAGGTGTAGCGTTAAAACAATAAATAAACAATAAAGTCCATCATTCATAAAAAACTGAAAAAACTGAAGACTATCGAATCCAAATCTTCATCCAACTCTTCATCCAAAGACTAATAGAGCGGAAAAAATACTCACCACCAACACCCAAATCAACTGACCCTTACCGTCAGTGTGTAGGGTACACACAGAGTAAGCATGGATGAACGGCCCCAACGATCCCTCTGCAACGATCGATAACCTCAGATGGCAATACAGCCTAATATTCTCTCAATTAACAAATCACTTATATTTCCCCAGACAGCTCCAGCATCCACACATGAATATGGAACAAAATAAAAGCTCATTGCGCAGACATCCAATAAAAAAGATTTATTGTTTAAAGGGGTTGTAAAGGTAAAAAAATGTTCACCTTAATGCATTCTATGTATTAAGGTGGAAAAACATCTGACAATACCGCCCACCCCCCAGCCCCCCCGTTTTACTTACCTGAGCCCTCGAAAGTCCTGCGTTTGCCCCCGACATCCTCTTCGTTGATCAGCCTGACCGCTGATTGGCTAGAGTGGATGGATTGAAAGCAGCCCAGCCATTGGCTTGCACTGCTGTCAATCACATCCAATGACGCGGCGCGCCGGGGGGGCGGGGCCGAGTGATACAGTGAGCGGCTATGGCCGCCGGCTGTATCACGGGAGCGCGCCCGCAAGAACTCACCACCATGCGAGGGAGCTCGCATGAAGGTGATTAGCTCTTACGGGGAGGAGCTGAGACAGCCGCCGAGGGACCCCAGAAGACCAGGTTCGGGGCCACTCTGTGCAAAATGAGCTGCACAGTGGAGGTAAGTATAACATGTTTGTTATTTTAAAAAAAACTAAATTTATCTTTAGTGTTCCTTTAAAAGAAGGGCTGGTACACTCACATGTATTTAAAATGACCGCCAGGCATATAGAAACATGACGGTGTTTCCAACCGAAAAGATGGCCGCCGTGTCTTCAATCAGCATCCCGCCTGATACGTCCTTAGCTAATGCGGGACACTGATTGGAGACACGGCAGCCATCTTTTTGGATGGAAACACCGTTATGTTTCTATATGCCTGGCAGTCATTTTAAAAACCTATCTGAACCAAATAAGTTTATCTTGGTCTCATCAGACCACAGGGCAGGGTTCCAGTAACCCATGTCTTTAGTCTGCTTGTCTTCAGAAAACTGTTTGTGGACTTTCTTGTGCATCATCTTTAGAAGAGGCTTCCTTCTGGGATGACAGCCATGCAGACCAATTTGATGCAGTGTGCGGCGTATGGTCTGAGCACTGACAGGCTGGTCCCCCCCCCCCCCCCACCACCCCTTCAACCATCTGCAGCAATGCTGGCAGCACTCATACGTCTATTTCCCAAAGACAACCTCTGGATATGACGCTGAGCACGTGCACTCAACTTCTTTGGTTGACCATGGTGAGGACTGTTCTGAGTGGAACCTGTCCTGGTAAACCAATTGCCAATTGCATTTAGGAATTTTTTTGCTGTTTTATTACACCCTTCAGGATACGACTGTGAGAAACCTTTTTGTCACCTAAGATATTTAAAGAACTTTCATGGCTAACCAGGACTGGAAATCCAGGAATCAAACAGCCAATGCACCTAAAACTTCACAGTTGGTACTTTTTGAGACCTTTTAGCTGTTGTCGTCGAAGTCTACGTTCCTTGGATTCTAATATGATTAATGATAATTTTTTGGTCCCTAGAGTGGACTGATGGACCTCTAAAGGGTTCCCAATTGATGACAGTAATTGACCAGATCAGGAGACAATCTATTGGGTCATCAACAGACATCATATCGTTGTTTCCAAGATAAGTACTTTGGGTGCCTGCAAAAGGCTTCTTCAGCCTCCTTCCATGACCTAAAGAGGATCTGATGTGCAAAGCAAATGGTCACATTTAGGTATTCTGCAGCCAGCGCAGAGACTGATGATGTCCATGGTAGTCTTTAGGGTAACCACGAACATGAGATAATTGACATCCAGCCTAGGCAATGCCAATTGAATAGGCTAATGAATAGAATTCCCTTGATCCATGACAAGGAATCCTATAATTAGCTGGCTGTTTGGATACGTTTGTGTTTATCTTTATTGGATTAGCAAATATGATGCAAGTTTTGATCCCGTACTCTGTTAACTCAGTCCTGGCTGAGGCACCTTGTTTTTTGCAACCAAAGACTGACTGCTAATGGCTGCTTAAGGGAGCTGATTATCAACAATGTTACACAGACCTCTGTAACCTGGGGGATTTTTCCACCGCAAAATTTGCTTGGAAACAGAGACACCCGATCTTCACTGCTTGTTCGTTGAGAAGGTCCATCCTCGGAACGGTAAGGGTTTATTCACAATATATATACAGTAAAGGATTTTTTTTGTCACTTCCTGTTTCCTGTTTCACTCACATGCAGCAGTTTACTTCATTCAAGTTGACATTATTAATGGACACTGGGAGATCTTTGGTGACACATTCCCCCATCCCGGCCATGTCTGCCCCCTCGTTTGTGCTCTGTTGGGTTGGTTTTACCCTCTGCCTCCTCAGCTCCCGAGCCGGACGCTCATTACTGCCGCCTCTGGGTATCAAGAAATTGGTAGTCTGATCCAGCCTTTGATGTACTACACACGCATCTACCCCTGATGAAGCGAGCATGGTCTTGCGAAACGCGTTGGGATACTTTTTATGCATGTGTACTCTGCAATTTGCATTTTATACCTTGATACGTGTAATGACATTTTCTACTGTATGTATCATTTCAGTGGCTTGGCTATGATTCGTGTTTATGTTTGCATGACTATTTTAATAATTTTTGAGACTGCATTTACTCAATTGTTGGCTAAACGCATTCACCGCATTTAAAGTTTCGGGGCGATTTCCTGTTTTGTGTAATATATATATATATATATATACAGTAATTAAAGACAATAACTTTAAAAAAAAAAGCACTTTAAGCTCAAGAATGTGATGCGGTGGGGTAAGTCAGGTATTGGGCTTAATATGAACTTTGCACCTTAAATGCCCACTCCCTAATGGGAAAAATGGCCACACCTCCTTTTGTGATGGCACACCCACCTTGTCAAAAGCTATGCTCTTCTCTTCACATGGACAATGGTTCCATCTGCTTACATCTTTCTATTAACCACTTGCCGAACTGCTCGCGCAGATATACTGCAGCAGGTCGGCACTCCTGCGCGAAGTGACGTACCTGCACGTCACTCAGTGCATGGAGGATAGCAGTCCGAGCGTGCCCACGGACTCAATGTCCGCCGGCCACCCGCGGTCATGGTGAGGAGAGGCAGAACGGGGAACTTCCTATGTAAACAAGGCAATTCCCCGTTCTGCCTAGTGACATGACAGAGATCCACTGTTCCCAGTGATCAGGAGCAGTGATCTCTGTCATGTTCCAGTAAGCCCATCCCTCCTATAGTCAGAACACGCTGAGGGAACACCCTTAACCTCTTGATCGCCCCCTAGTGTTCACCCCTTCTCTGCCAGTGTACTTTTTACATTGATTAGTGCATTTTTATAACACTGATTAATGTAATAATGTCACTGGTCCCCAAAAAAGTGTAATTTGGGGTCAGATTTGTCTACCGCAATGTCTCAGTCCTGCTAAAAATCAAAGATTGCCGCCATTAATAGTAAGAACAATAAAAAATAAATAAAAGTCCCTAAATCTATCCCATAGTTTGTAGACGCGATAATTTTTGCACAAACCAATCAATATACGCTTATTGCGATTTTTTTTACAAAATATGTAGAAGAATACATATCGGCCTAAACCGATGAATACATTTGTTTTGTTTTTTTGGGATATGTATTATAGCAGAAAGTAAAAAAAAAAATTGTTTAGTTTTTTCAAAATTTACACTTTTTTTTTTGTTTATAGCGCAAAAAATAAAAACCGCAGAGGTGATCAAATACCACCAAAAGAAAGCTCTATTTGTAGGTAAAAAAGGACGTCAATTTTATTTGGGTACAAAGTCGCATTTGTCAGTTAAAGCGACGCAGTGCCGTATCGCAAAACATGGCCTGGTCATTAAGGATACAAATCCTTCCGGGGCTGAAGTGGATAAAGTTGAACTCTAGGCAGATTTTTGTTCTTAACTCCAATTAATGTAAGATAATTTAATATATTTTATACACAACCAAAGTAAGTACCTGAATTATAAACAGACGCTTGTAATCCCTTGTATAGCAGCGCCCAGACTAGAAGAGGGAAGGGCAAGATCTGAAGGCCAATCAGGTGTCTTGAAATATACACGTGGTGACAAGGAACATGCTGATAGTAGGAAAGAGCTAAGTGACCAATTTACTTTACTGTCTAATTAAAAGTTAGGGATGACCAGGCTATTTCGCTTAACGGCAGAAGAGAGAAGGCAGGTCGCCACCCTGTCTGTGCTGTCTGGCAAAGACCATGTAAATCTCAGGACTGGATGGACAGAACTAGAAATCTTTTGGCACACAAACCAATTCCTGTATTTTTATTTTGAATTTTCATTTAGCTGTTGCTTGGAGTTTAGCTTCTCAGCCTTTTGGATACATTTTAAGTGGTCTTACCAGTTTTTGGGAACAGAAAATTAGCTCCCTTTCCCAGTTGTGGGTGCCGGTTCATAAATCCCAATATAATAAGGGTGGCTATGGTGGGAGGGATCCTATTCCTCCAGGGTTGCATCTGTCCTGGTTTTACCAGGCTTGTCCCCGGTTGTCGGTGGGACTCTCCTTAAGTGTTAATGCCTTTCTGGTAGTAATGGGTGCCCTTGGCTGCATTGGTCTGGCCAAGGGATGGGAGGCCCAAGGTGCTCCTGGTGATGTGCCTCTGGGGAGTACCAAAAAAATACAATGGATTTGGGCCCCACTGAGTTCCTTGCACTCACTTTTTGGCTAGGCCTTTTTGCTAATCCAGAGCAATTTTTATACTGGCAGAATGCTATCTTGTCACTTGCACTATTTATTGCATGAGCATCTCTCACTGCACATATTTGTTTGTTTTTTTAGTTTACTCACAAAGACGGGGGGTGTAATTTTTTTGGTGGTGCCCTGATGTTGGGGACAGGATATGTGCCATTCGGGTCTTTTTATCTTCCTACTGGGGATTTTTTTCAGGAGAGCCCTCACCAAGTCCTTGGAGGACCAGCTATAGCCACCAGCAGTGGCCATCATACTTTGAGGGCGGAGAAAACCTCCAACTGTCAGAATACAATAGCGCAGCGAGAGGGATTCCATGGATTGGACTTGATTTTCCAGGACATAGATGTTCGCTTGGATTGAGATCTGGAGAACTACAAGTCCAAGTCAACACCTGCAACTTGTCGTTGTGTTCCTCAAACTATTCTTGAACCATTTTCCTGCTTCAGGGAATACCATTTCCATAAAAGACTGTACTTGGTGACCCACAATGTTTAGGTAGGTGGTACATGTCAAGTACCATCCACATCAACGGTACAACCCAAGGTTTCACAGCAGAACATTTTCCAAAGCCTCACACTGCCTCCACCGGCTTGCCATCTTCCTATACTGCATCCCTTTTCAACACAGAGGAACCCTTGATAAATACATTTCTGGTCTCAGGGAACCCCTGCTAAAAATCCCTATATCTCCAACTCATGATACATTAGTGTGATGGTCAGTGGGAAGAATGCTCCTTACATTTGTGGTCATTGGGAAGAATTCCAGCCTTAGGCTACTTTCAGACTGGGGCGTTGGGGGTATACACCGCTCCTACAGTGCCTCAAAGATGTGGCTTGCAGGACTTTTTTGGCGTCCTGCCAGCGCACCGAGGGCTTTCACACTGGAGTGAGAGGAGACTCTTTACAGGCGCTATTTTTAGCGATATAGCGCCTGTAAAGCGTCTCAGTCTGAAAGCAGCAACAGATAGCTAAAAAGATCAATGGTATCAGTGGGATCTTATTTGAGAGGCAGAAATTGCTCGTTGCTCAAGGAACACCTAGCAACCTCTGGAGGAACCCTAGTTGAGAAACCCCGCCATACTGCATCCTGGTGCGGCACACGCACCCGGCCATCCCCATGACGTAAAAGAAAATGTGATTCATCAGACCAGGCCAGCTTCTTCCATTGCTCAGTGGTCCAGTTCTGATGCTCATGTGCCCATTGTAGGCGTTTTTGGCTGTGGACACGAGTCAGCATGGGTCTAGGTATTACAATTTGGTCAAAGTCCCTCAAATCCTTACGCTTGCCCATTTTTTTTGCTTTCAGTCAGCTTCAGGGACAACATGTTCACTTGCTGTCTCATATCCCACCCACTTTCAGATGTCATTGTAACAAGATAATCAATGTTATTCACTTTACCTGTCAGTGGTCATAAGTTTATGGTTGAACGGTGTATATACCCTTTGAACCTTCATTCTTCGACCCAAGGAAAAATTGCTGGCTAATACGTTGCCCAATTTCAGAGATAACGAATTGCACCAGTGATCATCAATTTTAATATTTGAGAATTCCTGCGTCTAGCTAATCCTGGGTATTTGATACAGGATGTAAAGAAAAAAAAAAACTTGACCTGGTAAAAGCCAAGAACATGAAAAAGGACAAACCATCACTCATCCGGAGGCACAGTTCACCGAAGACTCCTAATCCGACCTGTGTGTACACAAGGGATTTAACAAAGGTCAACACCAATTACCAGCGTGCGGGTATGACATCTTTTACCGCTCCCTGCCTGCCATTGGTCATCTCCAACCTCCAGGCCTTCATGGTCATGCCATCGAGATATGACCGTGTTACAGATAGATTTGCTTAGTCATGAATCACACAGAGAAAAAAGATTAAAATGTATTTAAGTTGCAGTTCAGGGAGGCCTGGCATGAAATATAAAATAAATAATATTTATTTATGTTCAGTTCATATATTGGGATGAAAAAAGATGTACGTTAAAAAGAACCAGTCACAAGAGGACCAACACACCAATCAGAAAATCCAATGCAAAAGCTGAAGTTATCTTCAAGAAAATGGCACCAAAATTAAAGTTATATTTTGCCTTCTTTGGTCCCCTTATTGATATGATAATGATTTTTTTTTTAATTTTTTTAAATAAAACCTTTCCATTGGTATTACACGCCGTATTTTAGCACCAGTGATATAATTATTGGGTTTCTGTGCTTCTTTGGGCAAAACCACACATGTGGGGTATCACCGCAGACATTAGAGCAATAATGGCACTCACTACTTTACATTGTAGCAAAGTGTCATGTTGTCACATGAAAAGATATAGTAAAATAATGTGAGGGGTGTACTCACTATATTATATATAAAAAAATATATATTTTTTAATGGGGTATAATATACACTGTTCTTTTTTCATTATATATATATATATATATATGAAAAAAGAACACTGTACATTATACACCATTAAAAATTATAAATATATATATACACACATATATATAAATTTATATATATTTATTTACACACACACACACACACACACACACACACACACACACACACACACACACACACACACACACACACACACACACTTGTCAAAAGTATTGGGACACCTGCCTTTACACACACATGAACTTTAATGGTATCCCAGTCTTATTCCGTAGGGTTCAATATTGAGTTGGCCCACCCTTTGCAGCTATAACAGCTTCAACTCTTCTGGGAAGGCTGTCCACAAGGTTTAGGAGTGTGTCTATGGGAATGTCTGACCATTCTTCCAGAAGAGCATTTGTGAGGTCAGGCTGTTAGGTACCTGGTAGCAGAGCCTGACTGTAGGAGAAGACCTCTCATACAACGCTGGTTCAGGAGCCACTGGAATGGGGACAGTGGTCTCCTGAGCGCAGTGGGGTAGGAGTGCCTGTTGGAGTATAGTCTCTGATGTAGAAGTAGAGATCCCTCCTGGGATGGCAGGACTGCAGGTGAGAGGAGACTGGAACAGCAGCCGGCTGACACACTGGAGGTGAGAGAACCACTAGGCTGAAGCTGAAGGTACAACAGCAAGTAGGTTGGCAGGCACAAGCAGAGTCAAACAGTCCGGGTCGGCAGGTAACTGGCACAGATAATCACAGCAGACAAGGCAGAGTCGGTGAGCAGGCAGAAGTCGGCAAACGGTAGCAGATTCAAACAGTAGGGAGGTCAGGCAAGCCGGGTTGGGACAGGAGCAGGTCGGATGGTCAAACAAGCCGGGTCAATCAGGTAGCAAGCAATCAGGATACAGGTTTCAAGCAGAGTCACAGAGCTGAAACGAAGCAGCAATGTTCCCATGGAACAGGGGAACTTTTATATGCTAATTGGCGCCAAACCGGCGCTAACGTGAACGTGCGTGCGCCCGTGCGCGCGCACGCACCAGCGCCGTGCACCCGCGCGCGCCCGAGCGCCGCGCTGATGCACGGCAACAGTGGCAGCTTGGCGCTGTGTCTGAACAGGGGCGCGCCGGCGCCTAGGCGCATGCAAGCGCCCTGATCTGGTGCTGGTGGATCCCTGACACAGGCACTGATGTTGGGCGAGAAGGCCTGGCCCGCAGTTTCCGCTCTAATTCACCTCAAAGGTGTTCTATCGGGTTGAGGTCAGGACTCTGTGCAGGCCAGTCAAGTTCCACCACCTCAAACTCACTCATCCATGTCTTTATGGACCTTGCTTTGTGCACTGGTGCGCAGTCATGTTGGAACAGGAAGGGGCTATCCCCAAATCGTTCCCACAAAGTTGGGAGCATGAAATTGTTAAAAATGTCTTGGTATGCTGACGACTTAAGAGTTCCCTTCACTGGAACTAAGGGGCCAAGCCCAACCCCTGAAAAACAACCCCAACACCATAATCCCCCCTCCACCAAATGATTTGGACCAGTGCACAAAGCAAGGTGATAGAACATCTTTGGGATGAATTAGAGTGGAGACTGCGAGCCAGGCCTTCTTGTCCAACATCAGGGCCTGACCTCACAAATGCTCTTCTGGAAGAATGGTCAAACATTCCCATAGACACACTCCTAAACCTTGTGGACGGCCTTCCCAGAAGAGTTGAAGCTGTTATAGCTGCAAAGGGTGGGCCAACGCAATATTGAACCCTACGGACTAAGACTGGGATGCCATTAAAGTTCATGTGCGTGTAAAGACAGATGTTCCAATACTTTTGACAATATTGTGTGTATATATTATACATATATATATTTTTTCTTCTGGGGGCGGTCTTGCTTGTGATCATCTGAAATCCTATACATTAGTGGTTTGCAGCAAAATGAGTCCCAAACCCAAAATAGAAATCCTGCAGCCAAGATCCTGGGTGGAGAACATCACAGCCCTCTGGCTGCCCCGATCATTGCTATTTACCAAGCACAGAGCATAGCGAATGTCATTAATATGCTTTTTTTTTTGAAGCGCAGAGAAAGCTGTCGCCACGCCAAGCAGTACATCTCTCCCATCACCGCATAACCATTTCAACTCCAGTTTATTTGCTACAGCTGACCTTTTATTTGCAGTTTTGTTTTTTTACAAGTTCCCAGTTGTAATGAAAGGAATTGAATATGATAAATGTAGCAGCTTTCTAAAGAGTGATTCACAACTGCACTGTAAAAAAGAAAAAAAAAAAACTGGCGGGGAGATTAGATTACTTTTCTGTGCCTGATCAGCAGTCTATGCAATCTACCCCCTCCTCTTCTGGAGGCACGATTCAATCAATGTTTATTTGTAAAGTAAAGATGTTATTCTTTCAGCTTCTATATACAGTATCTCACAAAAGTGAGTACGCCCCTCACATTTTTGTAAATCTTTTCTTCTACCTTTTCATGTGACAACACTGAAGAAATGACACTTGTCTACAATGTAAAGTAGTGAGTGTACAGCTTGTATAACAGTGTAAATTTGCTGTCCCCTCAAAATAACTCAACACACAGCCATTAATGTCTAAACCGCTGGCGACAAAAGTGAGTACACCCCTAAGTGAAAATGTCCAAATTGGGCCCAATTAGCCATTTTCCCTCCCCGGTGTCATGTGACTCGTTAGTGTGACAAGGTCTCAGGTGTGAATGGGGAGCATGTGTGTTAAATTTGGTGTTATCGCTCTCACTGTCTCATACTGGTCACTGGAAGTTCAACATGGCACCTCATGGCAAAGAACTCTCTCAGGATCTGAAAAAAAAAAAGAATTGTTGCTCTACATAAAGATGGTCTAGGCTATAAGAAGATTGCCAAGACCCTGAAACTGAGCTGCTGCTCGGTGGCCAAGACCATACAGCGGTTTAACAGGACAGGTTCCACTCAGAACAGGCCTCGCCATAGTCAACCAAAGCAGTTGAGGTCACGTGCTCAGCGTCATATCCAGAGGTTGTCTTTGGGAAATAGACGTATGAGTGCTGCCAGCATTGCTGCAGAGGTTGAAGGGGTGGGGGGTCAGCCTGTCAGTGATCAGACCATACGCCGCACACTGCATCAAATTGGTCTGCATGGCTGTCATCCCAGAAGGAAGCCTCTTCTAAAGATGATGCACAAGAAAGCCTGCAAACAGTTTGCTGAAGACAAGCAGACTAAGGACATGGATTACGGGAACCATGTCCTGTGGTCTGATGAGACCAAGATAAACCTATTTGGTTCAGATGGTGACAAGCGTGTGTGGGGGCAACCAGGTGAGGAGGACAAAGACAAGTGTGTCTTGCCTACAGTCAAGCATGGTGGTGGGAGTGTCATGGTCTGGGGCTGTATGAGTGCTGCCGCCACTGGGGAGCTACAGATCATTGAGGGAACCATGAATGCCAACATGTACTGTGACATACTGAAGCAGAGCATGATCCCCTCCCTTCAGAGACTGGACCGCAGGGCAGTATTCCAACATAATGACCCCAAACACTCCTCCAAGACCACCACTGCCTTGCTAAAGAAGCTGAGGGTAAAGGTGATGGACTGGCCAAGCATGTCTCCAGACCTAAACCCTATTGAGCATCTGTGGGGCATCCTCAAACGGAAGGTGGAGGAGCGCAAGGTCTCTAACATCCACCAGCTCTGTGATGTCGTCATGGAGGAGTGGAAGAGGACTCCAGTGGCAACCTGTGAAGCTCTGGTGATCTCCATGCCCAAGAGGGTTAAGGCAGTGCTGGAAAATAATGGTGGCCACACAAAATATTGACACTTTGGGCCCAATTTGGACATTTTCACTTAGGGGTGTACTCACTTTTGTTGCCAGCGGTTTAGACATTAATGGCTGTGTGTTGAGTTATTTTGAGGGGGCAGCAAATTTACACTGTTATACAAGCTGTACACTCACTACTTTACATTGTAGCAAAGTGTCATTTCTTCAGTGTTTTCACATGAAAAGATAGAAGAAAATATGTGAGGGGTGTACTCACTTTTGTGAGATACTGCATTTCCAAATGGGAAAGAGACCTGGGGATCAGCCTTACGGACAAACAGGTAGAGAGGATTCTTTTGTTTTCCTGCAAAACATCTATTTGCGCTAAGCACCAAGAAGCGGGCTTCAAGGTGTTGACCCGGTGTTATCACACGCCTGTTAAGATTTAAAAAATGTTTCCTCAATGTACAGATCTCCGTTGAAAATATGGAGAGGAGACTGGTTCCCTTCATCACATTTTCTGGTCTTGCCGCCCTCCAGTGCTTCCGGGCTCGCCCGTGTGATCGGCAAGCCTGAGAATGAATCGGTCACCGCCGGAAGTTGAGCATAGAGATTTCTGGTGACCAGATGGTCCCCAGTCATCTCTATGATCCTCGGAGGCCCGGGTGTGATTTAATAACGTCACGTCCGGGCCGGCGGATATAAACAATGCCTGGGACTCGGCTGGAAAAGCCGAGACAGTTTATTTTTTTTTTCCTCTGTCTTTCCAGCCTGGAGGAGAGGTGTGAGGACATATAGACCCCAGATCTCTCCATAAAGAGGACCTGTCATGCACTATTCCTATTACAAGGGATGTTTACATTCCTTGTAATAGGAATAAAAGCAATCCAAAAACAAATGTAAAGAGAAAGTGTAAAAAAATAAAAGTAAAATAAAAAAAAAAAAAAAAAAAAAGCACCCCGTCCCTCCGTGCTCACGCACAGAAGCGAACGCATACCTAAGTCGCGCCCACATACATAAACAGCATTCAAATCCCACATGTGAGGTATCGCCGCATACGTTAGAGTGAGAGCAACAATTCTAGCCCAAGACCTTCTCTGTAACTCAAACAGGTAACCTGTAAAAACGTTTAAAAATGTTTTTTAAGTACCAAAGTGTGGCGTCATTCCACAAGTGTGCGCAATTTTAAAGCTCAACATGTTGTTAGGTATCTATTTACTGGGCATAACATCATCTTTTTCATTATAGAAAAAAATTGGGCTAACTTACCGTTTTGATTATTTTTAATTCATGAAACGTTTTTTTTTTTTTTTTAACAGGTTTGAAAAATCGCTGTGCAAATACCGTGTGACATAAAAAGTTGCAACGATCGCCATTTTATTCCCTAGGGTCTCTGTTAAAAAAAAAAAAAAAAACATATATAATGTTTGGGGGTTCTAAGTAATTTTCTAGAAAAAAAAAAAAAATTATGATGTTTACATGTAGGAGCCAAGTGCCAGAATTTGCTTGGGCTGGAAGTGGTTAAAGCAGGCGATACAATGTCTCCTCTCTCTCTGCCTGTGAAATGCTCGACTGGATCGCTCTTCAGAGTCCATAGTAAGTGTGAACTAGCCCTTCAAGCAACTCTTTAAAAAGCTCTGTACTAATAGAGCAGCAAATGGGATACTTACCTCTCATACTGTCTGCACCACCTAAAGTTTTTTTTTTTTTCAAGAGTGAGACTTCTAGGAATGCCGATCTCCTGGACCCCAACGGCACTCAGTGGTTCTTGCTGCTGACCTCCAAGCCAGGAGGGTCATTAAGAGTCCATAATCATTTGATCCTGTTAACCAGATCAAAAAAAGGAAGCTAAAGGGCAGTCAAAAGATTCAGAGGCAGGCAATCCCTCATAACAATCCCATTTACCGTATATACTCGAGTATAAGTCGTTCCGAGTATAAGTCGAGGCCCTAATTTACTACAAAAAAAATGGGAAAAACTTATTGACCCGAGTATAAGACGAGGGTGAGAAATGCACAGCTACTGTAAGTGGAAAAGAGAGTCAACAATGCCCATTTGCAGCATCACTGTGCCCATTTGCAGCCATAGGTCCCCTGAACTTCAAACTCGGTAGTTAAGGGTTCCTAGATGCCCCCTAGCTGCAGCCAAAATTTGGGGTCTCTGAACCCAAAGGGTCCTGAAATGACATTGCTGCAGATGGACACAGTTGACCAAATTTGGGGCCCTGTATCTCGGGGCCACTTAGTGCTAGGAACCCCAAATTTGGTGTGCAAACCCAGTGGAACTAGCACCATAAAATTTCCAAAGCTGGGGTTCCTAGCACTAAGTGGCCCCGAGATACAGGGCCCCAAAAATCAGTTCAGAAAATGTCAAGCACTTTTCTGCAGCAGAAAATGACATTTTCCGAATCGGTTTTGGGGCCCCGTATCTCAGGGCCACTTAGTGATAGGAACTTCATCTTTGGATATGTTGTGGTAACAGTTCAACTGGGTTTGCATACCAAATCTGGGGTTCCTAGCACCAAGTGGCCCTGAGATACGGGGCCCCAAAGTCGGTTCAGAAAATGTCAAGCACTTTTCTTCAGCAGAGAATGACATTTTCCGAACTGATTTTGGGGCCCCGTATCTCGGGGCCACTTAGTGCTAGGAACTTCATCTTTGGATATGTTGTGGTACCAGTTCCACTGGGTTTGCATACCAAATTTGGGGTTCCTAGCACCAAGTGGCCCTGAGATACGGGGCCCCAAAGTCGGTTCGGAAAATGAAATTTTTTGCTGCAGAAAAGTGCTTGACTCAAGTATAAGTCGAGGGGGGCACTTTCAGCACAAAAAAATGTGCTGAAAAATTCGACTTATACTCGAGTATATACGGTACTTTTTTTAAGATTGATGAAGGGCGATGGTCTATCCCCGAAATGCGTTGGATGCTCTTATCTTCCTGTTTTGATGTGGCTACCAGCCATGACTATGGACTTAAGGCAACATTTTGGCTCTCTTCTCGTTGATTGCATTTGGTTTACTCAATGAGGGAAAGCCATTGCCTGTTTGGGAGCCCCCCCCTTCTGGGGCAGAGCTGCCAAGGTTGGGTCATCAAGTCCAACCAGCACCTTCTAAATGAAAGACATGAGATCAGAGTCCAGTGCTACACATCTACCCCCCCATGTCGATACTGTCCTGTAAGGAGTGGAGATCAGCATGTGGAACCACTAAGCCCAGCAGACAAAGTTGCAATGAAAGTAGGGGGCCACACGTGAAGCCCTATACATTAGGCTGATCACCGGTGGTCTAAAGTGGTTGTAAATTCCCATAGATGATTTGTACCTATAGGTAAGCCTATAATCCTGTAAATATCTCCTAAACATGCGCCGTTTAGGAGAGATTTACTGTACATGCAGCCTATTGACAGCTTGGTCAGTTACCGGAAGTGGAATAACAGTGCATCTACTGGCAGGATCAACAGGTCATAAAGCGGGGGGCTCAGATAACAAAAATTGCTTTGCTCATAGAATTGCCATGTCTGTCAATTTTCGTTCTGCCTAATGTTCCCCCTTCAAAGTGAACCTGTCATGGTGCGTTAATGAACATTACAGAGCCAAAATGATAAAACCACTTAGATTTTTATTGCCCTCCCACTGGGGAGAAGTCCTCTAACTGTCTCTCTGACACCTTCTGTGCCAGAACATGAAAGGGTGTCACTGGGACAGGAAGTGAAACCTCTCCAATCAGGAGAGGAAGGTTTCCTTATATTTCTGGGACAGGAAGTTAAAAAGAAACCTCCCCAATCTGAAAAATAAAAGCATTTTGTGGGGAAGGGTTAGAACCTCTATCAGATCTTTATTACTTTGTGTGAAGATTCTCCCTACCTCCTTGGTGTTCAGTTAGAGGTCAAGGCAGGGGAATTCATCTGCACAGTGATAAAAATCTTCCTAAAAATTCCTCTATCCTAAGCTAAAACAATATGCCTATGAGGCCTAGTACACGGCCTACCCACTCCTCCAATATTAGAAGTCTGTAGACTTCAGCTTTCTGGTCTCGGCCTCGCTCAGCGGTTCCTCCGCCAGGAGCTTATGGTGAAGTTTGTGGTGTTTGCCGATGCCCAGCTTGGGTAGGCCTCGATTCAAGCCTTCCAGCAGTACACAGGCCTTACAAAGTCCCTGGCTGGAGATGTACCCGCAGCGGGCGCAGGTACCCTGGACGGGCATCCTGACGTCCTCTTTCACCGATAAATTTTCCCCAGAGTGGATGATGTCCATGATGGCGCTGGGCCTCAGGGCCTCCAAGTCCTTCAGGAAGGCCCGGGCATGGCCGCGGTAAGCGTTAGGGGAATAGATGCACTCGGTGGAGAAGTAGTCAAGCTTTTTAAAGTAGGCGTAAAGCACAATCTCCTTCTCGTAGGCGTACTTCAGGGGCTTGCAGCGCGGGATGGCGCCCTCGCTGCCCGTTGTGATGGCGGTGCACCGGCGCAATCTGGCAATGTCCCCACGGAGGAAGTTCATGAGCACCGTTTCGGCGATGTCGTCGGCGTTATGACCTGTAGGTGGAAGCACAGGAGACATCATGACATGTCATACAGGCAAAAACATTAACAGATCTCACCATTTCAGGTCAGGCCTCATTCACACGGGCATACTAAAACATGCACCGCTTTGAGGGCCGTGTTTTGCCCGCACAGGGATGCACAAGTGTTCCGTGACCTGGCATTCAGGTCAGTTAGGATGCAGCGGTTGCACACAGCTGCTGCTCCCAATTTATAAAAAGGAGACAGCGGAGGGCATCAATTAAGCGTAAAGGAAAAGACTTTATTAAAAATATGTGGCAACTCACGCGGTACATAAGGATAAGAGATGTAATCCACCCAGTGCGGCTTGCTGCAGAGCCTCAGTGTGCGTCTTTGGGAGCCAGTTGTTGCTTTCAGGAGCTGTGTAGAGCTGTGTAGGACAGCAGAAATGAAGCTGGAAATCCTGGAACCACCCTGGAGAGCATGGACTGTGCAAGAGAGGAAGCAATAATACACCAGGGAGGGCGCAACGTGGAGTGTGCAGTTCCATGTTTCGGAGCCAACTGCTCCTTTTTCAAACCACGAGGCTCAACAGCAAGCTACGCTGGGCGGATCACATATTCTTGTCTTTATATATCTTGTGAGTTGCCACTTGTGATTTTTAATTAAAAAAAAGTATTTTCCTGTATACTGCACTTAGGTTGGCGCCCTCTGGTGTTTCCTTTATATATTTCAGAGATTGCTTCAGCCTTAACAAAGAGCTGCCATGAATATGTTTGAACCTATGGAGGTTTATAGTATGATTACTACACCCCCACTGTACATTTACGTGTAGGATTATGTTGTAGCTTAGCTGAATCCCTACTTGCGCAATTCGCGATAAATTTGTGAACAGCACAGGGAATTAACAGTTGTGCGAGTGCACACACACACACACACCCCCGAGCACAGATAAAGAGAAGCTCCAGGATCCCCCCCAAAAATTGTAAAAGTCAGGAGCTACAAATACAGTTACCTGTCCAGCGATCCAACGATGTCCTCACCCAAGCCGATTCTTCATCTGTAGTAAGGGAAACAGGAAGTGAAGCCTTGCGTCTTCACAAACTGTTTCCTACTGCACACACGCGCGAGTCACACTGCACCTTGTGAATGGTCCTGGTGTCTTCTGAGACTTGTGATGTGCCCCAAAAGACTGTGGGGGGGGGGGAGCTGAACTTCCCGCTCAGTTTGGCGTGGCAATCTGAGCTAAAAGTGGGTAACTCAAAACCAGGCACCCGCTCCCCCCCAAAAAGTGCCGCATGTGGAAGGAGGGAGGGGGATTTGCAAACAAGCAGAGCTTCCCCTTCTGGGTGGCCAATTGGTACTAGGCAATGCAATTTTAACAATTCAAGACTTAGATATTCACAAGCAGCAAGCATGCTCCTCCTATACCCCTATAGCTTACAGCTTCTTCCCTGAGCCCCTTAATCTGGCTCTTGCCCAACACCTGCTTGCCTTGTTCAATAATGAACTCCTATTCTTAAAGAACTTCAGTCTCCATTTAAATGGTTCCCTCCCCCCCACCTTCTGAGCCACCATTATGGTGCATGCGTGTGCCAAAGGGCTCTGTCAAGTCTTTGGGTCCTGACGGAGCCCTTCAGCACAAATTGGGGGCAGTTAGGAAAATGCCCCTTATATTGATGATCAGTGGGGATGCCCCCCTTACAGTGGTGGTTAGAAGACCACCCTTACAGGTCATCTGTGTCATGCTACTGGCTCTGCCAAGTGGCAATGGACCTGGAACTTTGAAGGCACCATCAATTGGGAGGACAATAGCCAATGCTCTAGGAACCCCTATCAACCTCTGAAGGAACCCTACTGTTCATCAGAAATATGGTTGAGAATGGCTGCTGTAGAGGGAAATGTAGTTTGCAAGAGATTTGAGTTCTGCTTCTAAACAGCTGGCCCTGAGAAGAAAAGAGGTCAACTGTTCTAAAAGCTAGTAAAGGATACTACTAAAAACAAGAAAGTTCCTATTTTATGGGTGTAATAACCCGTTAAGCAAAGCAGCAGATCAACTTCAGAACCAAAAGGTTACCTGTGCAGATCTTATCAACGCCCAGCATCATGGCCCCACGGTCCAATGCCTGTCTCCTGAACACACCACAAAACGTACAGTTGTTCTTCAGCCCCACTTGCTTGACGATCTGGTCCATGGTCCACCCGTACAGCTCCTGGTAGGACACGATCTTCAGCGGCAGCTCATATTGCTGCTGGTTTCTCTTCACGGTCTCCAGCGAGTCGTCTCTGTAACCTGAGATGCCTTCATCTACAGACACCAGGATGAGCTCCAGACCGTAGTTATAGCGTTCGTTCAGAACCTTCATGACGTGGGCAAGCACCGTGGAGTCCTTTCCACCAGAGGCACCGATGCCGACTTTCTCCCCCGGCTGGAAGAGCTTGGCAGACACAATGGTGTGGTGGATCTCCTCCTCGAAGGCTTGGAAGAAACATTCTTTGCAGACGGAGTGGCCGGTCTTTGGTCTGCGCAGAACAGCGCGCTGAGTTTCACAGCTGCTGCAATTCACAGGCATGGTTGGGCTGGTCTGTAATAGAAAGGGAAGCATGTTAAAAAAGATGGTTGTGCCCAAAAATGCAAAATGTTTAAAGTTGAACCCTGTACAGTTTACTACACTGGTGAATTGCTTTACCTGCTGAACATGTTTCAGTACTGTTCAGACAGACTTGTGTTCCAAGCACCCCTGCCAGGTCCTGCAACCTACACCAATACAGCCAGGTCCAAGATCCACCCACAGCCCATGATTAAACAGCGGCAAACCAATTAGATCAAGGATCCTCAAACTACGGCCCTCCAGCTGTTGCAGAACTACACATTCCATGAGGCATTGTAAAACTTTGACATTCACAGACATGACTAGGCATGATGGGAAATGTAGTTCCTGAACAACTGGAGGGCCGTAGTTTGAAGACCCCTGAACTAGATCATCACTTTTCTCTACCCTGTAAACACGTTCACTGGCTGTGAAAAGCACAGCAGAGCAGTAAAAAGCAGCCTGGTAAGCACCTGAAATAAGCCTACAGCCCCACCTGCTGGCAGGAAATGGTATATACATAATATTCAAAGCAAACAATTCCTAATTACAAATGAGGTCCTGGACCACTCTGTAACCTACACTGCAGTAAACCAATAGAGCCAGGTCCAGAATCCCCCCCAGCCCGTAATTAGCCCCATCTACAAACCAATGAGATCATCACTTATCTCTATGCCAAGGCAAGCATGTTAACTGGCTGTGTAAAGCACAGCATAGCAGTTAAAAACAGCCTGGTGAACAACTGAAATAAGCCTACAGCCCCACCTGCTAGCAGGAAATGGTAAATGTTTCCCCAAAAATAAGACCTAGCGTGATTGTCGGGGATGGCTGCAATATAAGGCCTACCCTGAAAATAAGCCCTAGTTAAAGTCCTTGTAAAAATCTGTAATCCGTTTTGTAAAAAGATAATATAATGTGCAGTGTATCTCCTTGTATAACATTATTATGGAAAATAACTTAACAGCGCCGCTGAGCGATCACAGACCAGTGAATAATACCGTAAATAAATATATATAATAAATAAATAAGACATCCCCTGAAAATAAGCCCTAGTGTGTTTTTTGTAGCCAAAATTAATACAAGACCTGGTCCTATTTTTGGGGGGAAACACGGTATTCAGATTCAGAATACTTTAACAACCCCAAAAGGAAATGATTGAATATTATATAAATGCAACAGTTCTTAAAATTACCAAAATGAGGTCCTGGACCTCCCTGCAACCTGCACTGCGGTAAACCATTCCAGCGGGTCCAAGATCCTCCCTCCACCTCGTGATTTGACATGGGCAAACCAATGAGGTCATCATGTTTCTCTATCCCAATCTAAGCATGTTCGCAGACTGTGTAAAGCAACAGATCCCTCATTGGTTCACATCCCCTCTCCCAGACTGAGTGTTGCTGTGTAGGGGGGGGGTCAAAGGGGGCCGATACAAAAGCAGATTCATATACTTATAATAATAGTTCTATTAAAATTCCCTTTATTTGTGTTTTAATAAATACACTGAATGCTGCTTAATGAACACATCATTGGATTAAAGGGTGGCTTGCTATGTAATCCTGGGAGCTCAGCTTCACCGACAATAGTTGGCAATCTAATGGAAGGAGTGTTCAGGGATTATAAAGTTGGCACAGATATATATTTAATATATGCTTTTATTTTTTTTTATTTTTTTTTAAGACAAACACAAAGCAATGTAGACAAAGGAACGTAAAAGAACACAAAATTAGTATTATCCACAGTAAAAATATGAAATCTTAAGATATCAATAAAGAAGTAATGCATGAAAAAAAAAAAACGCCAAATGCGCTACTCCAAAAAATTACTTTTGTAATGGTGGAGGACATCAGGACCACTGCTGGCTGAGGAGGAAGAAGGTATCCCTTCGAAACGCGTCAGAAAGCAGTGGTCCTGATGTCCTCTTTCACCATCTGGAGACTGTCGATACCTAGACCGATCGCCACTGGGTGGCTTATATTACGCAAATTTTTTTTCACATTTGTGAGTAGCTTTTTTTAAATCTGTTTTTATCAATTTACTAAGGATCAATGCACAAGGTCGAATCGCCCTCTTTTCTTTACTCCACCAATATAAAGGGACATTTTTTTTTACTGGCCACCAATGAAGGGGCATTCTTCCCACTGACCAAAGTAAAATGTTAGGACCAAGTTCGCCTGCTGGTGGCTCTGGGCTGATTGCTGCAGTTCCAGTGTCCATCAGCAAATGTCTCTTAGAACCGATTCAGCTTCTAACTTCAAATTGTTCAATTAGGCGTTGGCAATAAAACCTTGAAGCTGATTGGTTTCTATGTAGAAGTGAGCCTGATTTTGCATCTAGCTTTAGTAAATAAACCCCTTAGTGTCAGTAATCAGAAGCTGGGAGACCAGATATACAGATATACATTGCCAAAAGTATTGGGACACCTGCCTTTACACGCACATGAACTTTAATGGCATCCCAGTCTTAGTCTAGAGGGTTCAATATTGAGTTGGCCCACCCTTTGCAGCTACAACTCTTCTGGGAAGGCCGTCCACAAGGTTTAGGAGTGTGTCTATGGGAAGGTTTGACCATTCTTCCAGAAGTGCATTTGTGAGGTCAGGAGCTGATGTTGGACAAGAAGGTCTGGCTCATAGTCTCCACTCTTATTTATCCCAAAGGTGTTCTATGGGGTTGAGGTCAGGACTGTGGAGGACAGTCAGGTTCTTCAAACTCGCTCATCCATGCCCATCCATGTGTTTATGGACCTTGCTTTGTGCACTGGTCCAAATCATTTGGTGGAGGGGATTATGGTGTGGGGTTGACCCGAGACCTGAAAAACATATTAGGGTTTCCTCAGGCATAAAAAGATTGAGAAAGGCTGCTGTAGAGTGTCACTTGACTGACATCTCTGAGACTGTTGAGGCTGCTAAGATCACAACCAAGATGGTGGCACCCAGCTCTTCTTTTTGGATGTCTACACAAGGGAGGCTTTTACAGGTAAAGATCTTTAAGTGGCCAAAAAAAATTGAGAAGAGATTGTTGTTGAAATGAATGGCTGGCAACAAGGTCTCTTTAAGAAGAGCAACCCAAATAATAATAATGTGAAGAGTAGGATTGTTAAACTTATAATCTATTGTTAACAGATACCAACACTTTATGGTGAAGCTCCGTTCACTTTAAATGTCCCAAACTAGAGGAGATACTACCTAAGAGCGTACCCATGTGAAAAGTCAGGAAAGCATTACTTCCTTTGAATAATCAAACACCTTCACGTGCTTCTACAATGACTCTGACCCTTTTTGGAATACCCCAGGAGAAGCAAAACCAAACCCAAACTTCCTGATTGCTAACTTGTTTGCCCCTTTTTGCTTCATGCCCCATACATTATCTATGCCACCCCTAATTGTAACGGGCTAATAGTAAAGGGTGGGCCATAACCAGTAACCAGTAAGGCCTACGTTTTAGGATTATTTTGTCTTGAAAGGAGATCAGAGACAACATGCAAGAAGCCAGACAAGCCCATCAATCACTCCAAAAGTGGAGATTTGCTCTCTCATAGGAACATACAGAAAATGTTATTTTTGCCTGAGCTGTACCTTGTGCAAATTTTACGCTTTGTCTTGAATTTCTCCTTAAAAATAAAAGAGCCTCCCCCTGACTTGGCACTTGTGATCTGTATCCTCATAGCTGTACATCTGTAGTGTGAGATCATTTAAGGCTGCCTGTGAAAGCTAGTCTTGTCAGATATAGAATGGAATTCAACTGTACTGCTCATTGTTCTCCTTGCTGGAAAGAAAGCTGTACCTGAGGACCTGCAGTGCAAGGAAATCCCTGCTTCTTCTTCAATCAGTGTGTGGCTCTGTGTTACCTCCAGTTTTCATGCCTCTTCTCAAATCATTATTCCACTAGTCATTGGCTCTGACATGAGGAAGCAAAGCCTTGCTCCTCCTGGTGAAGTTACAAACACTGCTGAGCTTCTGGGTACCTCTTAGCCTTGGCTGCTCCAATATGCAATTAGTGACTTCTTGGGAGGAGGTGAAGTTCAATCTTCAGTCAATTCTTCACTGCTGTTAACAGCTGGGGCTCATTTAGAATGGAGCAGGACTTCCATCCCCCGTTCAGAGCTACTTTCTGCTGCTGCCACCTCAGAGCTGTGTGCAGGCAGCCCATAGAAGTGGAGGCAGATGCAGCAGCTGTATGTACACAGTGGCATGTTAAAATTTTGACATGCCACTGTGTCCATGCAGCCGCTGCTTCCACTTCTATTGGCTGCCTGCACGCAGCTCTGAGGTGGATGCAGGCGCAGCAGAGGAGATGGGACTCCGCACCCGTCTGATCTTAATCCTCTGAGTGTAGCTTTATAAAAACCAAGTAGTTTTCTAAAGGGAGAGCCCTGCATGCATTCAGACTTTCATTCAAATTTCCATACGACCCAATCGAACAAGGAACTTTTTCAGCAGAGCAGCTAAGAATAGCCTGATAAGCACCTGAAAGAAGCCTAAAAGCCCCACCTGTTGGCAGGAGTGGTATACACAAAATATTCAAATGTAACAGTTCTTATTTACAAGTGAAAATATATTTTTACTTTTTATTTAAACCCTGAACATAAAATAGGTATTTACAAAAAAAAAAAAACAAAAAAAAAACAACACTATACATTTCTTTTCACCAGTTACACGCAATATGATGAAGCCATTAAGTGAACATCCCAGGGAGAGCGGAATATTCACACAAAAAGAAAAAGAGTTCAAATAGTGTCTTACCACCTATGAATAATGATCACTCTCATAAAAGAGCAATCAACCACCGCTGCAACAACGTTCATGAACCTGAGTGATGAATGTCCCCAAGTGCCAGCTGATGCGTTTCGCCATTTAAGACTTCATCAGGTATATTAGGCACATGTGAGAAGTCACTGACAGCTGTAGCTCGTCTAAAAAGCCACGTTGTTATGCCTCGCCCACAGTGAGGAGGTATCAGTCTGTCACATACAGCAGTATAAACATGGCAGGTATCAAACTATCTCCAGAGCCACCAACAATGTTTGCTGCTCTTTAAATCTTTAAATTAACATCTTAACAAAAAAAATATAAATAAAAAAAAACTGAACATGTCATACTTTCAAGATTCCTATAAGGATCCATTGGAGTTACAAACTTTTTACAGACCAGAGATAACTTTGGAGAGGAAACCGTGAGTCTTTTTCACAGAAAAGAACCAATATATGTATAATAACATCTAAAAGAAACCTGTGAGAAGAGCATATAGGAGCTTCCATTGTAGACTAGGTAAAAAAAGTGAATCTGTGGGCCAGGCTGGGGACATTCAAGTATTTTACATATTCGTAATAAGCATTGGATGAGCTTTAAAAGCAAGCTATTCCTGACCTCTGTAGCTGAAGGCACTCTAGAGCAATTCATCCTCAAAAATCATAGCAGAAACCCTGAAGTTATATAAAGGAATTGTCTCGGCGGCTCAGCTCTCCCTCATTCCTGACCCCTGCAGGTGAAGGCGCTCTAGAGCAGTGGTCGTCAACCCTGTCCTCAGGGCCCACTAACAGGCCAGGTTTGCAAGATAACTGAAATACATCACAGGTGATATAATTTGCTGCTCAGTATTACGGTATTCTAGTCTGTATCTCCCCAAGGTAATACATAAAACCTGGCCTGTTAGTGGGCTCTGAGTACAGGGTTGATGACCACTGCTCTAGAGCAATTCATCCTCAAAAATCATAGCAGAAGCTCTGAAGTTATATAAAGGAACTGTCTCGGCGGCTCAGCTCTCCCTCATTCCTGACCTCTGTAGCTGAAGGCACTTGTACAGCAATTCATCCTCAAAGATCGTAGCAGAAGCCCTCAAGTTATAGAAGTATTTGTCATGGTGGCTTAGCTCACCCTCATAACTGAACTCTGTAGCTGAAGGCACTGTAGAGCAATTCATTCTCAAAGATCATAGCAGAAACACTGAAGTTTTAATAATTGTCTCAGCAGCTCAGCTCCTCCTCATTCCTCTTCTCTGCCATAATTCAGCAGCTCTGCTCACCTTGTTTCCCATTTCCAGCAGCAAATTAGCAGCTCAGCATAGTTTTCCCAGATTGAAAGTCAGCAGCTCAGCTCACCCTACTCCCTGTTCCCAGGAGTGACCCGTTAGCTCAGCTCACCTTGCTCCCTGCTGTGATTCAGCAGTTCAGCCCCCCTATTTTCCGTACCTTGCTGACTCAGCATCTCCCTTTCCTCCCACCACGATTCAACAGCTCAGTTGCCTCCTCCCAGCCGCAATTTAGCTGCTCAGCTCACCCTAGTCCCAGCAGTCATTTGCCGCTCAGCTGCAGCTACTCCCTACTCCAAGCCATGTTT
The DNA here is from genome assembly GCA_037952925.1 of Lithobates clamitans. Classification (NCBI taxonomy): domain Eukaryota; kingdom Metazoa; phylum Chordata; class Amphibia; order Anura; family Ranidae; genus Lithobates; species Lithobates clamitans. Next base: position 2,034,842 of record JBBGZY010000837.1, read on the forward strand.
TATCGGCTCAGCTCACCCTACTCTCCATTCTAGGAGGGACTTATTAGCCAAGTTCTCCCTTGTCCACCCCTCCCAGCTGTGATCCAGCTCCTCCTTTCCCCTTCCCTGCTATAATTCAGTACCTCACTTTTCCGCCAGCCATAATTCAGCAGCTCAGCTCACCCTGCTCTCCATTCCCTGCAGTCATTGTGCAGCTCCTCCTACCACTGCTCCCTCCTCCTAGCCATGATTTAAAAGCTCAGCTCATGCCAGGAGTGTTTCATTAGCTTAGCTCCCCTTGCCCCCCCCCCCCCTAACCAGCAGTGATTTAGCAGCTCAGCTCTCCCTGCTCCCTCCACCCCAACCACAATTAACCACTTGCCTACTAGGCACTTTAAGCCCCTTCCTGCTCAGGCCAAGTTTTCAGCTTTCACTCGGCTATAGCGTGGTCAAGAAGCTCAGCACACCCTACTTCCTATTCCCAGGTGTGGCCCGTTAGCTCAGCTTACCCTGCTCCCCTCTCCCAGCTTTGATTGAGCAGCTCAGCCTCTCCCTCCCAGTAGGACCAAGCAACTTTTAAGGCCTTTAAAATTTTCTGTAAAACGTACAGCAAGAGCTGGTCAACTGAATTGCTAGGTCACTACTAAAAGGGGGAAGCATCTGAGCTCCCATCTCCCAGAAGTGATTCAGCTGCTCAGCTCCCCCTCTTAGCAGTAATTAAACAACTCAGCTCCCAAAACATAGGAGAAACAGAAGCTATATAATGGGACACAGGCTCAACCAAATAGCCAAAACATTCCTAGAAGAAGGGAAAAAGGGGTAGCTGAGCTCAGCCACTGCTGGGAGGGGGCAGATGGGTGAGCAGAGCTGCTGAGAATGACTTCAATGCTTATGCTGTGAGCATTGAGGATGAATTGCTTCAAAGTGCCTGCAGCTACAGAGGTCAATGAGGGCTTGTTTTGAAGCTCCTTTAATGCTAGAAGGGGTAGCTGAGCTCAGCCACTGCTGGGAGGAGGTGGATGGGTGAGCAGAGCTGCTGAGAACAACTTCAATGTTTGTGCTGTGAACTATGAGAATGAACTGCTCCAGAGTGCCTGCAGCTACAGAGATCACAAGAACTTGTTTTGAAGCTCCTTTAATGCTATGTGGGGGGAGGGTGTACAGTGAGGGAAAAAAGCATTTAATCCCCTGCTGAGTTTCAATGATCATGAGAATGGTGAGGAATCAGCCCAGAACTACATGGGAGAATCTTGTCAATGATCAGGGCAGGTGGGACCATAGTCACCAAGAAAACAATTGGTAACACCCTACGCCATGAAGGACTGAAATCCTGCAGTGCCCACAAGGTCTCCCTGCTCAAGAAAGCACATGTACAGGCCCGTCTGAAGTTTGCTAATGAACATCTGAATGATTCAGAGGAGAACTGGGTGAAAGTGTTGTGGTCAGATGAGACCAAAATCAAGTTTTTCAGTATCAACTCAACTCGCCGTGTTTGGAGAAGGAGGAATGCTGCCTATGACCCCAAGAACACCATCCCCACCATCAAACATGGAGATGGAAACATTATGCTTTGGGGGGGGGGGGGTTTTCTACTAAGAAGACAGAACAACTTCACCGCATCAAAAGGGACGATAGACGGGGCCATATACCGTCAAATCTTGGTTGAGAACCTCCTTCCCTCAGCCAGGGCATTGAAAATGGGTATTCCTGCATGACAATGACCCAAAACACATGGCCAAGGAAACAACGGAGTGGCTTTAACAAGAAGCACATTAAGGTCCTGGAGTGGCCTAGCCAGTCATAGTAAATATATGGTGGGAGCTGAAGGTTCGAGTTACCAAACGTCAGCCTTGAAACCTTAATGACTTGGAGAAGATCTGCAAAGACGAATGGGACAAAATCCCTCCTCAGATGTGAGCAAACCTGGTGGCCAACTACAAGAAACATCTGACCTCTGTGATTGCCAACAAGGGTTTTGCCACCAAGTGCTAAGTTATGCTTTGCGAAGGCGTCAAATACTTATTTCACTCATTAAAATGCAAATCAATTTATAAAACTTTTTTGAAATGCGTTTTTCTGGATATTTTTGTGGGTTATTCTGTCTCTCACTGTTAAAATAAACCGACCAATAAAATTATAGACTGATCATTTCATTGTCAGTGGGCAAACGTACAAAATCAACAGGGGGTCGAATACTTTTTTCCCTCACTGTAGCTGAGCTCAGTCACACTATTGGGAAAGGGAAGATGAGTGAGCAGAGCTGCAGGGAAAGACTTCAATGCTTGTGCTTTGAGGATGTACTGCTCCAAAGTGCCTGCAGCTACAGAGGTCAATGAGGGCTTGTTTTGTATCTCCTGCACTGTTCAATAAGAATATATAAATAACTTGAATGTTTCTAGCCTGGTCACAGGCTAACTTTAAAAAGACAGTCAAAAGTAAGAATAAAAAAAAAAAAAAAACTTTCTGCAGGTATTAGGTGCAAGCACCTACAAAAGTGTCAGCCCATATCCCAACCCTTTCTATTACAGTCAAATCCCCAGCCATTCCAACAGACAAAGCTTAAGAATAGTGACAAAAGCCTGCCACCCCCATTCCAGCCTTCTGCACATTCCTATTGGGCAGTAAGGCAGCCCATAATAATTCGGCAATAGGAACATAGGGGGCATGGGGGGTGGTGGCAAATTCTGACACTAATCCAGAAGTATGGAAGCTTTGCCATTAAGAATGGCACAGAGTTTGACCATAACAGCAAGGCCATTGAGGCTGTTAAAATAATCAGCATGGCGGCACATGGTCACATGACTCACTAATGCCAAGGCAGCCATAGTCAGCAACCTCAAATCAGCAAGTGTGGAAGAACTGACCGGAAGGGCATCCTACAGACAGCAGTACATAATTGGGCCTCAACAAGAACCAGAGGAAGAAGAAAAATTTTCAGATTGAGCACCAGGGGAAGGGGAACATTTTCCAGAGTGAGAACCAGAGGGAACCACAGAAGAAGGGCCCAGACCCCCCAGGCGTGCATCCCTGGCAGCCCCGCGTTTCAGGCGGTTGAACATACAAGGGTGTTGAGAGGAGAAGTGGGTCTCCAGCGCCAGGTCCCGTGCACTCTGGCTCCTCTCCCCCGACAGTATCAGAGCGTGGCACACCTCGCAGTACATGTGGACGCTGCTGAGCAGGCGGTCGTGCAGCGCCTGGCGGTACGAAGAAGACAGGGCCCTGCTTTGACTTCTAGATTGCTGCCTACGTCTTGAGCAGGAAGGCCTTGAGGAGAGCTCTGAGGCTTTGGATGGGCCGGACGATGTGGCGGGAGCAGTCAACGCCTGGCACTTGCTCAGGTCGGGTGTTGCAGGTGGCCCGGAGGAAGCCACGGGGGCGGCCGCAGGCTGACGTCTGGCCACGTTGGGGGTCTTGGTGGGTTCGGAGGACGTTGCGGGAGCTGTGGTGGTCTGACATTTGGTGAGCTCAGGAATTTCGGAGCTGGTGGCTGGAGCCATGGTGGCAAGACGTTTGGACGCTTGTCTGCCTTCGCTTTGCTCAGCGGGGGACACGCCGGACCTCTTGACCGGAATGAGGACGAGTCCGCTGCCATCGCTGCTGCACTCCCAGGTCTGGATGGAGGGCGTCGCTGTAGGCGCTTGAGCGGCAGGTGTAGTTGTAGGTGTTTGAGTGACCGGTGTAGCTGGAGGAGTAGGTGTAATAATTGGGCCGCAGTAGCCAGCGGCCGCTGCCGTGTTAAACACTTCCTCCCGGGTCAGGTTGTGGCGTCTTTCAAGGTGGGTATAGAGGCAAGTGGTGCCCAGCTTGCCCGGGACCGTCCCTCTCTTCACCTGGACCTGGCACAGCAAGCAGTAGACTATGGGCTCACGTTGGAGGTTGGAGGACCCGCCGGGAACACCGAAATAGTACCAGGCGGGCGAAGCGTAAGATGAAACTGGAGAACTTTCCTTTTCAGCAGAGGGAGCTTTGGTAGGCGGCACATTATCGCCGGCGGAGGGATTTCCGGGAATTCTCGGGCACTCAACGGAGGCCACTGCTGAGGCTGGCACGACACTGACTATTTGGGGGAGGCGGGCAGAGGTGTGGGTGGGCTCTTCTTCCGGTTCCTCTTGCTTCACCTGGTAGATGGGGAAGGACATGGCAGATAGGAAGAAATAAAGGGGGCCCACAAGGTAGGACACACTCACGTCAGTCTCCGAAAGCCCCTCCTCCTCCGTCACAAGTGCTCCTCCGCCTCGGAAAAAGACGCTCCGCCAGACAGCGTTGGGTTCAAGGAAGGAGAACTCAACCCCTCTATTTTGGAAGACATGAAAAACACAAAAATTTTTTTTAGAATAGCTATAAATAAAAAGATTGAATTACTGAAGATACGCTATACACATCTGGGGGAGGGGAGCACCAACACAATGAGCCAGGCATGCTGATAGGAGGAGACAGCAGAGCAACAGAGAGCTTTTCACTGCTCATCCCGGACCCGCCCCTTCCTGTGATTGGAAAATAAAAAAAAGGAGATGCGCTCATCGGTCACTCCTCCAATCAGTGTGCCCCTAGCACTAACTGGCTCCTTGTGCTTCTTCTCTCTCCCCCCTCTGAGCTCTGCTGTACAGGGATTGTGAGAGGCTGATACCGTTCTCATAGTCCTGTTGTACCATTACCAAAAAAAATCCAGATTTTGGGTTACTAGCTATCTATATATAGAGATAGATAGATAGATAGATAGATAGATAGATAGATAGATAGATAGATATACCCAAAATCTGGAATATAAATATTATATATATATATATATATATATATATATATATATATATATATATATATATATATCTATATATATATAGATATATATATAGATATCTATAGATCTATATATAGATATAGAGAGAGAGATGGAATTTAGTAGTGTTACACAATAATTATGTCTGATCTTCTTTATATCTAATTTAAAATACTAAATATTCTCCTAAAATGGTTCAGATAATTCAGATCAGTGGTTGTGACTCTTCCTGGACACCAGATACAGCCAAACAAGTACAAACCTTCACTGTACACATGCTTGACCTCACACAGCACCCCCATATCACATGAATACAGGTAAACATGCCCCCCTCCTGCTGTGTCCTCTCCACTATAAATCCAATTTCCTCACCTTTCAGCTTCTTCTTCTTGATCTCCTTATTCCATGTGACTCACCAACACGATCATTCGCCTTCCACCTGCTAAAAACTACACTCCCAGCAGGCCTCGCGCCTCAAGTCAGCGCTCATTAGATTGGGCTGGCCGCCCGAGGGGTGCCGGGAGATGTAGTTCGCGGCTCGCCGAGCGTTCCACGCCTCTCGCCCGAAGCTCTTCCTCTGACGACGTCAATCACAAGAGCGCGAAGTCTATGCTCTCCTGGGTGTCGTTTCTGTGAGCGAGGATAGCGGCCATTTTCTAGAAGATCATTTTGGTTAGGGATAAGGGGAATGGCGTCGACAATATGGCTCCGATAATGGGGACAAGAATTTGTTTTACCCAAAATGTTACCGTTTTGCAACTTTGTAACTTGCTGTTTAGGAAAACTGTTGGGAAGTTTTGTGTTTCCAATACACCAGGGCTCTCTTATTATACATGGAGAAGGGGTAACTATTGTCAAGTAGTTAGTAAAGTATTGATGTCATTTATAGTAGCCAATCAAAAAAAAAAAAAAAAGTGTCTTGTGAATTTAAGATGTAATTTTTCTATTTAGACACTAGAGGGAGCTGTAAGACAAGAGTGACATTTTGTAAGATTATGGTCCAATAATTTAAAAGAATAGGTCACCAATATTTATTATATAGGAACAAAGTAAAAAGTAAAGGAGGAAAACAGAACAGACATTGGAAGATTCTCCGGAGGAGAGAGAACAGCCAGATACAAATATTATCTGTACCGCCAAACAGGTTACAGATAGGCCTCATAGTGTAAGATTAGTAGTAGTAGTAGTAGTAGTAGTAGTATTAATAATAATATAAATAATAACATAAATATTATTTATAAATAAATATAAATAAATACTGTAAAAATATTATTGTTTCAATAATACCGGTAATTATTATTATTATTATTATCATTGTTATTATTATTAGTATTAATAATAATATAAAATGAATAATAATAGTAATAATATAAAAATAATAATAATTGTTATCATCATGATCATTGTTATTATTATTATTGTTATTATTAGTAGTAGTAATAATAATATAATAATGTTAATAATAATAATAATTATTATCATCATCATCATCATCATCATCATCATCATCATCATCATCATCATCATCATCATTATTAGTAGTAGTAGTAGCAGTAATAATAATATAAAAATAATAATAATTAATATCATCATCGTTATTATTAGTAGTAGTAATAATATTATAAAAATAATAATAATTAATATTATCATCATCATCGTTATTATTAGTAGTAGTAGTAATAATATTAAAATACTAATAATTATTATTATTATTATCATCATCATCATCGTTATTATTAGTAGTAGTAGTAATAATATTAAAATACTAATAATTATTATTATTATCATCATTATCATCATCACCGTTATTAGTACTAGTAACAAAATAATATAAAAATAATAATTATCATCATCATCATCATCTTTGTTATTATTAGTAGTAGTAATAACAATATAAAAATAATAATAATTATTATCATTATCATCATCATTATTAGTAGTAGTAATAATAAAATAAAATGAATAATAATTATTATTATTATCATCATAATTATTAGTAATAGTAGTAATAATAATATAAAAATAGTAATTATTATTATTATTATTATTGCAACAACAATTATATTTATTATTAATAATAGCAAAAACCTATCTATAGAAAGGTGGGACGTTAAAGGTGCTGAAAAACCTTCTCTCAGAATAAATGCCAATACTTATATAAGATAGGAAAGATTTTATTAGAAATAGAATATAAAATAGACAAAATAGGGGATATAATACCCCTTAAAAGCATGAAGTATTTCCACACATTGTATTCCACCCTGAAGATAGAGTCCGTGTTCCCACAATAGGTGCTTTGAGTTAAAGTGTTTGTTAAGCCACCTAATGCACTTTATACCATCCTCTCTGTTTAATAATCCTGTGTGCCCCGGTGTCTGGGTTCTATAAAAATAAGCCGTTCTTTACACGTCTTCAGAGCGCCGATCTCCGCTCACGTGACCCCCCTGCCTCTCTCCTCTCCCTGTCTGACAACTGCAGTGGGCGGAGCTAAGGATCTTCCGCTGACGTCAGTCGGGAGGGAAGGAGGAGAGAGGCGGCGGGTCACGTGAGCGGCGAGTTGCACTCTGAAAACTGGTAAAGAACGGCTTTTTTTTATCAATCACAGACACAGCGGCACACAGGATTAAACAGACAGGATGGTATAAAGTTTAAATGAAACTTCAACAGCAAGGGGGGGGCACTGACACAGGAGGAGACAGGCAGTGAGGGGAGGGGGGAGGAGGACAAAGGAGAACTGCAGATGACACGGAGGCACGTAAACTGACCACGGTGTCAGGATTCAGCAGCCATGATATACTGTGGTCAGTTTACAGAGGGGAGGATATAGCCAGACAGGATCCGCCAGGTATTTCAGGTGATACAGGGGACCGAATTACACAGCACAAGCACTGTGCTGTATAACATGCTTTAAAGGAACAGAATCAATATTTTGTTTTTAGGTTAACAAACGCTTTAATGCCGAGGTAGGTGGTCAAGCATTCCAAATATGGGATCTGCAGCATAGATGACAATCTATTGAGAGCCGTGGAGATGTGCCTCCATATTGGTCGCATGGACGAGTGCCGTCCTTCCTTTGTGGTTCTGATCAGTGTAAGAACCTATTGCCCTTCTTAATCTACTCTCCATTTGTGGGGTCGGCCTCGCAGCCCAAGGGTGGGGCTCTCTGACCCACCCATCTGTCCGTATCTACACACCATCAGTTTGTCTGGCTGTGTTGGAGGGGAATGTATGGATATTCCTGCAATAGCCTGTTTTCATATTGATCTCTCTCTAACCGCGCACCCCCCTGAGCCCTTGAAGAAGCCAACTAGGTGAAACGCGTCGGGATGAGTTATCCTTTCCTATTCTGATATACAATATGTGTTATGCACCAAATATGATATATACGCTAATTATATGTATGCAGGGTATACACATAAGGACCTCTATCTTCAGGGGTGTCTTGGTTGGAATACAATGTGTTGAAATATTTCATGTTTTTAAAGGGGTTATATCCCCTATTTTGTCTATTTTAAAATCTATTTCTATTAAAATCTTTTTTATCTTATATATGTATTGTCATTTATTCCAAGAGGAGGTTTTTCAGCACCTTTAAAGTCCCACCTTTCTATATATTGTTTTTTGCAGTTACAATAGGGATGTGGTGCTGACATTTCAGCCAAGGTCATGTCTGTATATTTTCCTAATAATAATAATAGCATAATAATACTAATAATAATCCTACAAATTGTAAATCTGGTTTTATAACATTATTATTATTATAAATGTTATTGTTTTTATTAGTAATGTTATAAGAACAGATTGAAATTTGTAATCTTAATATTATTATTAATAATAAATTGTAAATCTTGTTTTACAACAATATTATTGTTATTATTATTATTATTATTATTATTATTATAAATGTTTTTGTTTTTATTAGTAATTTTGTAAGAACAGATTGAAGTTTTGTAAACTTAATATTATTATTAATGACAATAATAACAAACTGTAAATCTGGTTTTACAACATTATTATTATTATTATTATTATTATTATTATTATTATTATAATAAATGTTTTTGTTTTTATTAGTAATGTTATAAGAACAGATTGACGTTTTTTAATGTTAATATTATTATTAATAATAAATTGTAAATCTTGTTTTACAACATTATTATTATTATTATTATTATTATTATAAATGTTTTTGTTTTTATTAGTAATTTTGTAAGAACAGATTGAAGTTTTGTAAACTTAATATTATTATTAATAATAATAATAATAATAATAATAATAATAATAATAAAATACCAACAGTATTATACCAGGGCTCTCCCATTATGAATGTAGAAGAAGTAAGAATTGTAATTTAGTATTTTTTTTTCTATTTAGTAGTTAGTATAGTATTGGTGTCATTTAAAATAGCCGACAGCTTTTTTTTTTTCCTGTCCCACTCTGGAATGTAACAGCTGAAATCCTATTGGTTGTGGATTAAAAAAAAAAAAAGAATACAAAAATCCGTCTTGTGAATCTAAGCTGAAATTTTGCATTTAGACACAAGAGGGAGCCGTAAAACCAGATTGACATTTTGTAAAATGATTCTTATTATATATAGTCATTAACAATTACAGCAACAGGAAAATGTATTATTAATATTATTATTGGTATTAATAATAATAATCTTATAAAATGTCAATCTGGTCTTACATTATTATGTTATCATAATTAATATTATTAATAATATTTTTGTATTGTAAAACCAGATTGGCATTTATAATATTATTATTTTTATTACTATTATGAACAATAACAATAATCTTACAAAATGTCAGCCTGGTCTTACAGTATTATTATTATTGTTGTTAAAATATAATACAGAATTTTTATAGTGCCAACACTTTTCACAGCGTTTTACAACTTTAAAGGAGAAGTACACCCAAAGCTCGTTTTGGCTGTGCATGACCAAAAAAAAGGTGTTTTTTTCGTTTAGATTTATTAATCTAGTTATTTAGTTTCATTAAATTTGGTTGATTCGTTCAATTCGTATTCGGGATTCGTATTCGGAATTCGTTTTATGTATTTTTCAAATTTTCTTTGAATTTACCGATTTTTTTTTTTTTTTCGATTAGAAAAGTTGGAATCTATGAATTTTGAATCGGTCGAATCGAATTCTGCAATCACTGAGCAGCAAATTATATCACCTGTGATGTATTTCAGTTATCTTGCAAACCTGGCCTGTTAGCGGGCCCTGAGGACAGGAAATGAGAACCGCTGATCTAGAGGTAAGCGACCGTCTGAAAAATTGTGCTTCAGATTTTTTTTTTTTTTAAATCATGAACCCACAAATTTCTGAATTTTCAAAAAAAGGTGTGTATTAGAGCAGAAAATCATACAAAATTGTGCGGAATGTTTTGGGAAATTTTCCATTCAAATAAATCAAAATGTATCAAAATGTGAAATTAGAGCTGATCCTGGCTTTATATATCAGGGCACAAGGGCAGTCCGAACCGGTTCAATAAAATCTGTGAATGCTGACTAGTTCCCCCGGTCTTAGCTCCATTAGATCTAGTCTTGGATAGGCTATTGGGTTAAAGCAAGGATTCAATTGGACAGCATGAAAGGGCTCAGCTAAGGGTGTTCTGGAGAAGGGATGAGTTGGGGGCATCTCCTTTGGCCGTATATGCAGATGTACAGTGCCTTGAAAAAGTATTCACACCCCTTGAAAGTTTCCACATTTTGTCATGTTACAACCAAAAACGTAAACGTATTTTATTGGGATTTTATGTGATAGACCAACACAAGTTGGCACATAATTGTGAAGTGGAAGGAAAAAGATAAATTGTTTTCAGAGTATTTTTTACAAATAAATATATGAAAAATTTGGGGTACATTTGTATGGCGCCCCCCGGAGTCAATACTTTGTAGAACCACCTTTCACTGTAATTACAGCTGCAAGTCTTTTTGGGGATGTCTCTACCAGCTTTGCACATCTAGAGAGGGACATTTTTGCCCATTCTTCTTTGCAGAATATCTCAAGCTCTGTCAGATTGGATGGAGAGCGTCTGTGAACAGCAATTTTCAAGTCTTGCCACAGATTCTCAAATGGATTTAGGTCTGGACTGTGACTGGGCCATTCTAACACATGAATATGCTTTGATCTAAACCATTCCATTGTAGCTCTGGCTGGATGTTTAGGGTCGTTGTTCTGCTGGAAGGTGAACCTCCGCCCCAGTCTCAAGTCTTTTGCAGACTCTAACAGGTTTTCTTCTAAGATTGTCCTGTATTTGGCTCCATCCATCTTCCCATCAACTCTGACCAGCTTCCCTGTCCCTGCTGAAGAAAAGCATCCCCACCACATGATGCTGCCACCACCATGTTTCACAGTGGGGATGGTGTGTTCAGGGTGATGTGCAGTGTTAGTTTTCTACCAAACATAATTTTTTGCTTTTAGGCCAAAAAGTTAGATTTTGGTCTCATCTGACCAGATCACCTTTTTCCACATGTTTGCTGTGTCCTCCACATGGCTTCTCGCAAACTGCAAACAGGACTTCTTATGACTTTCTTTCAACAATGTCTTTCTTCTTGTCACTCTTCCATAAAGGGCAGATTTGTGGAGAACACGACTAATAGTTGTCCTGTGGACAGATTCTCCCACCTGAGCTGTGGATCTCTGCAGCTCCTCCAGAGTTACCATGGACCTCTTGGCTCTTCTCTGATGAATGTACTCCTTGCCCGGCCGGTCAGTTTAGGTGGACGGCCATGTCTTGGTAGGTTTGCAGTTGTACCATACTCTTTCCATTTTCAGATGATGGATTGAACAGAGCTCATTGAGATGTTCAAAGCTTGGGATGTTTTTTTTTATAACCTAACCCTGCTTTATACTTCTCCACAACTTTATCCCTGAAACTGTCTGGTGTGTTCCTTGGCCTTCATGATGTTGTTTGTTCACTAAGGTTCTCTAACAAACCTCTGTGGGCTTCACAGAACAGCTGTTTTTATACTGAGATTAAATTACACACAGGTGGACTCTACTTACTAATTAGGTGACTTCTGAAGGCAATTGGTTCCACTAGATTTTAGTTAGGGGTATCAGAGTAAAGGGGGCTGAATACAAATTCACGCCACACTTTTCACATATTTATTTGTAAAAAAAATTGAAAACCATTTATCATTTTCCTTCCACTTCACAATTATGAGCCACTTTGTGTTGGTCTATCACATAAAATCCCAATAAAATACATTTACATTTTTGGTTGTAACGTGACAAAATGTGGAAAATTTCAAGGGGTATGAATACTTTTTCAAGGCACTGTATATGTTGGGAGACGTAATAATTGGCATATCGGTTTTGATTTGGTTTTATATACTTGCTTAGGTTGTGAAACAGAGCATTGTTGTACTTCAAGTTCAATTTCGACTGGGAGAGGAGACTGGTCTCCCGGTCGATGCCTCTTACGGAGAAACGCAGCGTCAGGCGGAGCTACGGGACCTGACGTCACCACACATCAGCTGGTTAGCTTCACCGCGGCTGAGCTGTTGGTTTCGTTTTGTATTTTCTGCTATACCTTTGGATGTCGGCTACCCATCGTTTTTTTAATAAAAGAGGTTCTAATTTACTACACTATGGGGGGACCTCCTGTTCTTGTATTCTCTCCCCACATATCACGGGTGATCCCGCAGAGGTACAGTTCACTACGCAGTGACCACAGTGTTGGAGAAGGGTCTATGGTGGATTGAAGTCTCTGTGTGAAATCAAAACCGGCTGTTCCTGCCTACAAGAACCGGCATATCTGAGCCCTGAAGACCCCCCGTAATAGGGGTCCTGCACATCTGGCAAGCGGCCTTTTTTACCATTATCTGGCTTGTTTGACACAAAGAAGATGGCATTTCATATTTGAAGAAAGGATTGCTAATATAGGAA